>VMBQ01002192.1:0-142396 GCA_007657795.1 Dreissena rostriformis
TCACAACCCGCCTGGTCAATTGAGATTAAACTTCACATGAATGCCTATTGGTGCTCCTGTACAAAAGTTATATAAATTGTTCTTGTGTACTGCCTCTTTCAGAATAAGTTCTGAGTGGAATTTTATAAAAGTAAGCAGTAATAATCTGTGTGCTGTCCCCTGAATTCATTTTAAAGGAGATGTGGAATACTTAAAATTTTGAGTGCAAATAATAGGATCTTCATGAATAGCTCGCTTGTCCTGTCATTGTTCTTACAGAGCGGAGAGGGTGGTTCATGTCAAGCCCTGAAGTTCTGGCCATGGGACAACAGTAAAGTGTTAACTGCCTCCATAGACGGGACAGTGACCTTGAAAGACCTTGAAACAAATGATAGGCTTACATTGGCAGACACCATGAATTGCCATGAGTAGGTACCCATTGACCCCTGTAGAAACAGTAGTAACTATATTGTTTCTGACCAAAGATATCAAGACAAAAAAGTCTTGGGAACTTGAAGCATAAAATAAAATGAAAAATGTTATGGCTAATAAATTAAATAAAAACATGCAGACATCATGATTTACATGGGTGTTAAATTCCAAACGCCTACTTAAATCGGCATCCAAAATTTTGCTCTGTGTGAATATGATTTGTATATCCAAAATTCTCACATAATCGCAAAAGTGAATTCATTTTCGGATCAACAAACGCCTTTATGTTGTAACAGTTGCTAAGCCTTGTCTGAAAGTGACATTATAAGACTGTGTTGATGCTTGATACTAGGTCAGATCTTAGACAAACCTTGGTTCCATACTAGAAGCCACATTTATGGCTCAATTTTGAAGACACTTGGTCAGAATGGTTATCTTGAAAATATCAAGGCCATGTTTGAATCTAGGTCAAGTAGGGTCACAGGGCTTTTTCTCACCATTTTGGGAATATGACCTTTACCCCTGATTTGGGAATAATAAACCAAAAGCTTTTTTTTGCAACCCTGAAATCAATGAGTGTTAACATGATGCCATTTGTTTATTTGTGTTACTTCTTATATAAATTTTTACATGCTGGATATTAACTGCTTATGACAAAAAGTGGAATAATTCACAAATACTATGTATATCGCCCTGCTTAAACAATTATCACCCAGTACTCAATATGAGATCAAATAACAGTTCACTCAGGCCAGAATTAGATGAGAATTAGTTTCTCAGACACTTAACCCTTTCCGGCTCAGAAGGTGGTGAAAATCAGCATAAAACCAGAACAGCGCCTTTAGGCCTTTAAAACTTGATTCTAGTAAGAAAGGTCTTAAATTTAATTTCACTTTCTTAAGGACTACTTACACGCCAAAAAGAAATTCTGAGTGATAAAGGGTTAAAAAAACTACATTTTCCATGTTCCAGCCATTGGTACTGCAGTGTGGATGTTCACCAGAGCCAGTACCTTGTTGCTGCAGGCAGGAACAACGGCGTGCTGCATATGATGTCCTCCGAGGGAAGAATGGTAGTTGTCTTTCGTTTTTTCCAATATTTGAATCCTTTGTACAAAATCAATCTTGTTAAATCCTTGATCTTTAATAAGAGTTCATTGTAAAACACCAAATACCTGATACGAAGTCTTTAAAAGAAATTTGACTGATATTTTGTTATAAATTGAGCCTCATGGTAAGGGTCTGGGAGGGGACCACTTCAGTGACATTTCAAACAACAAAAGAGTTCTGTCATGCAATCAACTAATAGCTTTCTGAATAGCAAAGGGCCCTCTAGTTTGGTTGGTATAGTGCTGGATATCCGAGGATAGTGGATTTGATCCCTACCTGACCACAATATCACATGTGTGAGTTTTTGTCATGAAATCTTTTCTATGGCCATCCTTCCCCTACCTCAGATTAAAGTTGGACAGTTTTAAGTAATAGGCTTTAATTCGTGCTCTATGCAACCTAGCTATCCCAGGAAAAGCGTGACTTGGTTAACCCTTTGAGCGCTGGAACCGGATTTTGAAGGCCTTTGCAAACAGTTTGGATCCAGATGAGACGCCACAGAACGTGGCGTCTCATCAGGATCCAAACTGTTTGCTATTCTGATAGAATTCTTTGAAAAAAATTCAAAGAAAATGCTAATTTTAGAAATTTAGCAGACAACATTTTAGCAGACGACAAATTTCCCAGCATGCAAAGGGTTAAGTTAGCACCTTGATATCACTGAAATACTGTTGAAAATGGTTGAAAACCCAACTAAATAAACAAGATCTGAATGTCAAAACATATAAAGTTGTGGTAAGAACATATTCTTGACACTTGGTCTGAACATGTGTTCTAATGATTTCTTTTCTGACCAAGTTATAATGCTAGTCAAAATAAAATGGCTTCCATAAGGCAGGGCAGTTTTCCTTACTTGGCTCTAGATATCACATTTGTAACCCGCTGATCATAAAACTAACTAAGAATATTTTTTTTTATTGAATATTGATGGGGGTTTGTTCAAAACATTGCTGACAGGTGTTGAGGCAGTTTTATTGTGAAACTAAGTGAACACTACCAGCTCATAACAGTTCAGTTGCTTTGAGTCCAGGTGGGCGCTTAGGGCCTTTGGCCCTCTTGTCTATTTTAAGATTTGATGTAACTGACATCCAATCCAAACATGGGTAACATGTCGCAAGAAATAACCTGAAGTGCCCACATTGGGCACTGATTGTATTTTATTATAACGACCAATCCACAAGTGAATTTAATTTTAGATTGATTGAAACATCTAAAAACTATTTTTATGCCCCCGAAGGTGGGCATATAGTGATCGCACTGTCCGTCCGTCTGAAATTCCATCACACTTAAAGTTTAAAGTTTGCGTTTAGGTTTCGAAAAATGTGGAAAAAGGGGGCATATGTCATCCTAGGACAAGCATTTTTTGTTTATTTTGGGACAAAGTGTCCTGTCGGGATTGTGGGAAGTTTGGCATGTTTGATCACTATGATGCATATTTGTGCAGTTTTCCACTCGTTTAGAAGAAAGTTAAGTTTATACCGTTTATTTTCATAAAGGTAGATAACATACATACATGTATGAGCCTCGCTCTGTGAAAAGGGGGTTTAATGCATTTGCGTTAAGTGTCGTCCCAGATTTGCCTGAGCAGTAGAGTCCGCACAGGCTAATCAGGGAAGACACTTTCCGCCTAACCTTGATTTTCGTCAAGAACAGTCTTCCTTTAAAAGAAAAATAATACCATAAAAGCGGTAAGTGTTGTCCCTGATTAGCCTGTGCGGACTGCTCAGGCAAATCTGGGATGACACTTTACGCACATGCATTAAACCCCCTTTCAACAGAGCGCACCTCAACTATTTTGTTCATGCCCTTAACTGAGACACTTTCCATATGTAAGGTATTTGAGCATCGCCTTCACAAGAACAAGATCACTCATGTTGAGTTCTCCCCCCGTGAGCCCTGGCTGCTGTGTACAGCCTCCACAGACCACACGGTACAGCTGTGGGACACTAGGCAGCTCAAAGATCGGAAAAGCGCGCTCTGTGTACTCACACATGACAAGGCTGTCAATTCAGGTATGTTTTATGATTTATCATTGTTTATCATGGCTTTTAGTTGACATTGGCCTTTTCTGAAGAAAATTAGGATATATCAAGCTTGCATGGAGTCCAAGCTTGGAATTGTATTTGTGGCGTGTTGTGTAAATGTCAAGGTCACTGTTTCCAAAAAAAAATAAAAAATGGCTTTCTCTCAATAACATGAGTTTGTATAGATGTATGTTACTGAAATTGTGTGTGTGTGTGTAGGGGATTACACAAAGACCTAGCTTGGGATGGCATTTTAATTTAGGGCCAGTACGGTCAAGGTCACTGCTTTTACAAATAGTGCAATGATTTCCAGCAAATAACTTGGGTTTGGATGGAGGTATAGCACTTAAATTGTGTGAAGGTTGGTTATATGCAGTCCTAGGATGGGAGTTTATTTTGGGCCAGTGTGGTTAAGGTGAAGATCATGGCTGTAATGTTTCTTCTTAACCCTTTGAGCGCTGGAACCGGATTTTGAAGGCCTTGGCAAACAGTTTGGATCCAGATGAGACGCCACAGAACGTGGCGTCTCATCAGGATCCAAACTGTTTGCTATTCTGATAGTGGTCTAAGAAAACAAATCGAAGAAAATGCTAATTTTAGAAATTCAGCAGACGACATTTTAGCAGACGACAAATTTCCCAGCATGCAAAGGGTTAAGCATATTTCATGCAGACTGATAACTGCTGTAATGATCCACAGGTAGAAACTTGAGTTCACCAGTCATACTACATACATGTATAAATAGGATTTTATAATTAAATCTTGTTATTTGTAGCCTATTTCAGCCAGACAGACGGCTGCAGACTGGTGACTACTGATCAGGACAGGGAGATCCGCGTGTACCAGTCACCCAGTTGGTGTCTCGAGACGCGAATACAGCATCCCCACAGGTTCTTTCAGCACATCACGCCTTTTAAGGTATATTACCTGAATATGGGGCAGTAAAACGTATGCAAAATCCTTAATGTAATTTTAGGCTTTTTAGGTTAAGTTTAGANTTTCAACAGAGCGCACCTCAACTATTTTGTTCATGCCCTTAACTGAGACACTTTCCATATGTAAGGTATTTGAGCATCGCCTTCACAAGAACAAGATCACTCATGTTGAGTTCTCCCCCCGTGAGCCCTGGCTGCTGTGTACAGCCTCCACAGACCACACGGTACAGCTGTGGGACACTAGGCAGCTCAAAGATCGGAAAAGCGCGCTCTGTGTACTCACACATGACAAGGCTGTCAATTCAGGTATGTTTTATGATTTATCATTGTTTATCATGGCTTTTAGTTGACATTGGCCTTTTCTGAAGAAAATTAGGATATATCAAGCTTGCATGGAGTCCAAGCTTGGAATTGTATTTGTGGCGTGTTGTGTAAATGTCAAGGTCACTGTTTCCAAAAAAAAATAAAAAATGGCTTTCTCTCAATAACATGAGTTTGTATAGATGTATGTTACTGAAATTGTGTGTGTGTGTGTAGGGGATTACACAAAGACCTAGCTTGGGATGGCATTTTAATTTAGGGCCAGTACGGTCAAGGTCACTGCTTTTACAAATAGTGCAATGATTTCCAGCAAATAACTTGGGTTTGGATGGAGGTATAGCACTTAAATTGTGTGAAGGTTGGTTATATGCAGTCCTAGGATGGGAGTTTATTTTGGGCCAGTGTGGTTAAGGTGAAGATCATGGCTGTAATGTTTCTTCTTAACCCTTTGAGCGCTGGAACCGGATTTTGAAGGCCTTGGCAAACAGTTTGGATCCAGATGAGACGCCACAGAACGTGGCGTCTCATCAGGATCCAAACTGTTTGCTATTCTGATAGTGGTCTAAGAAAACAAATCGAAGAAAATGCTAATTTTAGAAATTCAGCAGACGACATTTTAGCAGACGACAAATTTCCCAGCATGCAAAGGGTTAAGCATATTTCATGCAGACTGATAACTGCTGTAATGATCCACAGGTAGAAACTTGAGTTCACCAGTCATACTACATACATGTATAAATAGGATTTTATAATTAAATCTTGTTATTTGTAGCCTATTTCAGCCAGACAGACGGCTGCAGACTGGTGACTACTGATCAGGACAGGGAGATCCGCGTGTACCAGTCACCCAGTTGGTGTCTCGAGACGCGAATACAGCATCCCCACAGGTTCTTTCAGCACATCACGCCTTTTAAGGTATATTACCTGAATATGGGGCAGTAAAACGTATGCAAAATCCTTAATGTAATTTTAGGCTTTTTAGGTTAAGTTTAGAATAGATCAGGCCAAAAAAGTATATAACATTCTTACATAATATTGGCATAAATTTAATGGTAATTTTTCAAATTGCAGAGAAATGGTCTTTTGATAATTGGATGTTGATATTTGTTTAATTGCTATGTTATTTTATTAGCTCGGCTGTTATCAAATAGCCCTCTCGTCTGCCGCATCGTAGTCGTAGTCGTCGTTGTCCGAAAACTTTAACATTGGCCATAACTTTTGCATTATTGAAGATAGCAACTTGATATTTGGCATGCATGTGTATCTCATGAAGCTGCACATTTTGAGTGGTGAAAGGTCAAGGTCATCTTTCAAGGTCTAAGGTCAAAACATTTTTTATTTTTTTTTTTGGTTTTTCATATGTATCTCATCTACCTGCACATTTTGAGTGATGACAAGGTTAAGGTCAATGATGACCTTCAAGGTCAAAGTTAAAAATAAATAAATCCAAGAACCCACAGCCGAGCGTTGGCATCCGCTCGACGGTGCTCTTGTATAATCTTTTTTTGTATCCATGAACATTCTTGAGACATTTCTTAGATATGTTCACTAGGAGGCACGTACAAATCTAAATGTAATGTGTTGCTTTCAAAACAAAAACACAGTTTATATGGTGTTGATGTTCCAAAAAAAAAATTAATTAAATAGATGAGTGAATACTGAACTTACCATGGATTTCTGTCTTTCTGTCCGTAGCCATTAACTTGCCAACTAAATTATCATACACAATTAACAACATTAAAATTAGCATGGTTGGTTCCTTTTAGTAACACAATGCTTAAGTGATGCACTTTCTTTAACTAAAAAATGTCCTTAACATTTTTGTTACAAGTCGATGGGGGAGAGGGTAATGAACTGTCAGTTCTGCGACACGGTGTAGATTTTATTGAACAAAAACAGAACTGAACTATAAGAAATCTGTATCTAGGCAACGTGGCACCCTCATCTAGATCTGATAGTATGTGGTCGATATCCAGACAAGAACTTCCCCGGTTCAGGCAACGAACCCCGGACCATTGACATCTTGGATGCGGCAGACGGCCATGTGGTCTCCCAGCTGTACAGTCGAGGGGCCGAGGGTTTATGTCCAGTAAGATCCTGTAGATGAAGAACAACGTACTGATCACATGCCATCTTGTAAACATGACATGTCTTAAAAAAGCTGTTAATATGACAAGTGTTCACAAGCATCTTGTAAACATAACACGTCTAAAAATACATAACACGTCTAAAAATAGCTGTAAATGTCATGACAGGTATTGAAAATTACAGAAGGCTGATAATGCCATTTTATAATAAGTTTTCAACAAAGTTGAGGTTTGTTTTTGTATAGTTAAAAACAAAACTCATAGAAGGTAATACAACATAGAGTTAAACCTTGAAACATTTAATTTAATGACAAACACAACTAATGCCTCTATTGACATTAAAATCCTTGTGATTAAAATATGTTGTATCACCTCTATGTTGTGTGATACTTACATATTAAAAATAAAAATCAAATTAGTTGAAACCGATCAAACAAATATTCGATTGAATGCAAAGGCGAACATTATAATACCACTTTTGGTATTTGATGCCATCTATACTCATCTCATAAGTAGGCCAGACCTGCTCAGTTGGTAGAAGGCTGGGCTGTCAATTAGTGTGAATCCCAGCTTAGCATCATATATTGTGTGGGGATTTTTCTGCATCCAATTTTCGCCAAACCTCTGAATAAGGAAGGTCGCTGTAAGGTTCTGTCATAGGTACAAATGTTCATAGTTTGTCAATGTATTTTCAGGTGAACAAGTTCAACAGCCAAGGGGATGCTCTTGCCTCAGGAATGGGTATGTGTTGTTAGCTCATCTGAGCATGAAGTTCTCAATTGATCACCCTTTGTCTGATGCGGCTGTGGATTGACAACGTTTAGCTAGTTACTACTTTAGGGCCACATTTTGTATCCAATCTTGATGAAACTTACTCATTATGTTTTTTTGGACAATATCAAGGTTGATTTCCAATCTGGGTCATGTTTGTCCTACAACTAAGGGTAGGTCACCAGGTGTAATCATAGAAATAACTGTTACCACACATGGTGAGCTTTTGCAATTGTCTTTTTAAGTAGTGTGTCTTGTTTTAGAGGGTAGTGCTTCATCAACACTTACCCTTGTAACACTAGAGGCCAAATTGTTTGTCCATTTTGGTCAGAACATTTGTCGTAATAATACCTTGCCCGATTTCGAACTGGGTCACATGTGGTTAAAAATTAGGTCACTCAATCAATTCAAAGAAAAGCTTTATTACACTAGATTTCACAATAAAGGTAAAATCTTCATGGTCAGAACATTTGTTCTAATGATATCTCAGCTCAGTTCCAAAATCGTTCTGGTTCATTGAAAACCGTGGCTGCAAAGGGGCATAGCAGTTTTCCTTATTTGGCTATGGTGAAACATTGTTAACATTCTAAACGCCACATTTCTTTTCCAAACTTCATGAAACTTGGTAACAACAATTGTTCTCATGATATCTGGGCCTATTTCTAAAATGGTTCTGTACTGTTGAAACACTTGGCTACCAGGGGGCGGGGCCATTTTCCTTTTAAGGCTACATTGAAACATGATGAACACTCGAATGACCACTTTCATTGTCCAATAGTCATGAAACTTAGAACATTTGTCCAAATAAAAACTCTGCTGAGTTCAAAAGTGGGTTATGTGAGGTCAAAAGCTAGTTCTCTTGGTCAAAATTTAACCAAAAGCTTGTTAACACTCTAGTAGTTACATTTTAGTGAAAGTTGATAAGAATATTTATTTTAATGATATCTCTTCCGAGTTCAAACGTGGTTTCGGTCTGTTGAAAAATATGGCCACAATTGGACAATGAGCTTTTCCTGATATGGTCTCAATGCTATGTTGCCGAATTTTGAAACTGGTTCACATGGGTCAAAAACAAGGTCAATTTAAAGAAAAAGCTTGTTAATACTGTAGAAGTCACATTTTTAGGACAATCATCATGAAACTTGGTTAAAACATGTTTTTCTGATGATATCTGAGCCAAGTTCAAACATGTTTCCAGTCTTTCAAAAATCATGATCACTAGGGGGTAGGGGAGTATTCCCTTTATTGAAGTATTTAACTTAATTATATTTATTTTCCCAATCTCTATTAAACTTGCTCAGAATGTTTGTACTTATGATGTCTAAATGGTTCTAGTATGGGTTGTGTTAGTTTTGCTTGCAATTTTTGCAACCTTTTAACACAGGTTAAAGTTGATTCTTTCTGAATATGGTTACAACCATTTATGAGATGACGTGATAGAGTGATGTTGAAGTTTGTTTCACAATGATGATGGTGATGATGAAACTGGCAATGGATTCACAAACATGACAATAACCAAATTTCTAATGATAGTGAATTACTCAAATTAAAAATTTCAACAACTTCAGGTTATTTTATTAGTTTTTCCAGAAAATTGCAAAGTGATTAATCCAGCAAAGTTTCATTTAAATCTTATTTTTACCTTTCATCAAATATACTTGGTTTGTCAGGAGCTGCAATTGGAATCCCTGCATTTGATCTTTAAATTATTTGCAAGTGACCTATTGGCCTTCGTGTAGACAGCCTCTTTTGTAGGGGGGACAACCAGCCACTGGTTAACTGGGAAGTTCCAGTAGAGTTATCCCCAAAATATTAATCTAAGGTTGAATATTTACATATACAGAAGGTTTATGCGATGGAAATATTTTCCATTATCAATGTTTTGCCATGATAATTTGCCTAGAAATGCGATATTCATATTTCATTAAATACTTTCATTCCTCTGATCTGCACCTTTTCAAAATAGTTGCCTAGGGCCTACGACACTCTTGTTATTTTACTGCACCCAGGGGCCATTGTCACTAAGTTACTGAGGACATATATAGTTTTAAACAAAATTTGATTGGAAAATAATAAAAACATGTTTTCATAAGGAAAGGTCATATTTATATTTACAATGTAACGAATTGGAATTTGTGTTGAAAAAATAATAAAAACATGTTTCCATAAAGGAATGTCATATTTATATTTACAATATACTAAATTAGAATTTGTGTTGATTGCATTCTAAATGAAACCTTTTCACATAGTTATTATTTCATTCTATATCAGGAGTCAAAATGATAATTTTGAAACAAATTTAGCAATATTTCCAATATATTAAATTATTTCAGAAAACTTGTTATGTAAACTGAAAAAATGCTATCAAGTTAAGAGAAAAAAGTTGCTCTTAAATGATTGATAAGCAAAATATTGGATAAATATCCGTTTTGCACAAAATGTTAAATGTTATCAGATTTTTTTTAAATAGAAATACAATAATTCTGCTCCGTATAAACAGCATACTAACGTAAAGCCATATGCATTCTTTTGATATATTTTCAGGTCTTCACATACTGCTGTGGAGTAGACAGAAAGAAATAGAGCGGAAACAGGCCGAGTTGGAAATGTCACTGAAACAGTCCCTAGGGATTGGAGACTCAAGTAACCATGGTAACACAGTAAAATCTAAACAGTTATTGAATCCTGGGACGGCTGACGAGAGGACAAGGTTTGATGCAAGGTCAAGGCCAAAGAAATCAAGAAAGGACAGTGAAACAGACGATCTGAAGAAGAAGCCATCAAAGTCGAAGACTAAGACGAAGAATATCATGGAAGAGGACCATAAGAAAAAAAAGAAATAATTAATATTTAATCAGTTAACACAACAGTTTCATTGAAGATTCGTAAGAAAAGCTGTGTTTATCTGAAATTGCTTAGTGTGTTATCATCCACACATTAAATGACTTGTACATTCTATTAAAGTGTGATGTAAGCATGTACATGTTCAAAAAGGAAATTCACATTCAATAAAATTGTGCTCCAGTTGTCTCTATCTCAACCCTTGAAATGAGAGCATGTAACGTTTCTCCTGAGCAACGGAAAATCAAGTCAGATAAGAGTTTAAATGTAATAAAATTTTATTATCAGATATTTCATGATTATTTTAGGTAATTGAGCAAATTGCAAGTATATTAAATATTGAGGACCTAGAAAATATGCAAAAAGTTACTAGTCAAATTTCAGGATCTTGTCTCATAATGCTCCTGTTAATGTTTTTGTGCTTCATACGTAAATGTATGTAACTACTTCCTTTATACTGCTTTAACTTCAAACATTTTAAGGTCATTGCGTAAGGTCACTGACAGAAAATGTATGGGCCACACTCTTAGAAAAGGGGGTTTAATGCATGTGCCTACAGTGTTGCCCCAGACTAGCCTGTGCAGTCTGCACAGGCTTATCAGGGACGACACTTTCCGCTTTGATATTTTTCATTAAAAGAAAGTCTCTTTTTAGCAAAAATCTAGATTAGGCGGAAAGTGTTGTTCCTGATTAGCCTGTGCAGACTGCAAGGGATAATCTGGGACGACCTTTTACGCACATGCATTAAGCCCTCTTTTTACAGAACACATATGAAATTTTATCAAAGCTGGATGTAAGTTTCTTTTTTTCTGTCGATGGTGCTGTATATATGTGTATATAATTATGTACCTCATGTTATGCCAGTTTATAAGTTTAGAAATTAAAATGAATGACGCAAAAATCTTAACTGTTGTCTCATTTTATAATTATATAATGTGTATTTCGGAGTAACAAATCGTTATTATTCACAGCTTTTATGATCGGAATATAACTAGGTTTTTATTACTTTGTCACCAACTTGTAATACAAAAAAGAAGAATTGCGCCAAGGCATAAATGGCGCTGCCTATCGTCATCACTATACATATCTTAATACGTTAAATGCTTTATATATTTAATAAATACATATCAAATTTCCTCTGTTCGATTTATAAATTTTCTAAACATTCATACAGTAGGACGTATTTGGTATATATTTATCAACAAATGAGTTAGATGTGCAATCATGATAGCAAATGAGGTGTAGCAAGTGGAATGAAGAAAATATAAGCACGCAAGTGTTGTTATCCCAGAAAAAAAAACAGAAAAAAATACAAATATATCGTTGCAAGTCATTTGATTTTTTTTTTTCAAAAAATAATGTCAGAAGGAAAATACAAAGTTTGAGCATAGAAATTGTAACTGATCAGGGACCTATACAAACATATATTGTTCGTATAGGTCCCTGATCAAATATATGTGAACAAGTTTTGCTAAACTTGTTAACCAGCAGCAAGGGAGAACACTGTGAAAGGACGTGAACAACTTGTAAAGAGTTTGAACTCCCTTTAAGTAAACATATTGAAGCTAGGCTCTGAACCTTTCACAATTATTTGCTACTTATTTGTCACCTTTTGTGTACGCGGGTCACAACGAAAATACACAATATATTCGCTTACAGTTTCAATCTATGAGTACAGTCAATGAAATAAGCATCATTGTTTATTCCATTTCAATAATAATTCAAATATATAATAACACGAATAAAACTTTGAATCATTAATTTAGCAAATACTTCCTTTTTCGGGACGGCTTACTTCCAATAATCCTTTCGACAACCATAACATAAGCCATTTTTACTGAGTTAATATTCATTTACACTGTCACAATTGTGATAACGGACGTCTTACGATAATATATAATTTCGTAGCGTTGTTCATTCGTTTCGTTTATTTCAATATGCACATTTTCAAAATATGTGAATATAATAAGCAAATACAGTTTATATAACCTAATAACAGAGTCAAGTCATTTACAGTGAATCTTTTCAGATTTACTAACAAGCATGTGAATATAGGCACTTCCTTAGTGTGGCTCGGGTTTGTTTGACATAATTGGAGTTGTGGCATTTCCTTTCCGAAATAATTACATTTTTTACTTGTGTAGAAAGCAACCCCAAAAGCATGTGCACCAGAGGTATGAAACTTTACAAACGTATTAACCAGCATGTGAACGTACGGACCTCCATATTTAAGTTCGGTTGTATTCCACATTTCCGGAGTTTATATCCTTTTGAGTAAAATAAAATATGTTTAACTTGTGTTGGAGCAAAATCGTTCAGATGGTTAAAAATCAACAAACAAACTGGACATTGACAACACTTCTGTAAAATTGCTGCATGTGTATGTGTTTTGATATTTCGTGTTTAGAAGCTGCTCTACCAAGCGCCGGGCATCACACGATTTATTCTTCCGAGGAAAACTGAGGGTTTTAGTTTTAAGAAATCACCACAGGAGCAATTTTGGAACTATCGAGGTGTGTTCAACAAATTACACTTTAACAATTGATATCTTGTCTATAAGTTTTGTTGCTAACTCGGATAGAACATAAGTGAACTTGTATAAAACAGTGAAGATTCTATATATTCCGGTCTGTCTGTAAAAACGGTTAAGACATAACACAGATCAGCTGTGCAAATATTGTCGAATAGTGATTACATTAACAATTAGCAGACAATAAAAATGAAGATATTGTGTTGCAGCTACATGCAAATACATGTACTGGTAATATTGCTGTATTACACAATTTATCTTTTATTATTCGATGTACTTCATTCATGAGTGTTTCCGTACTCTGCTCATGATGCAGTGAATTTGAAGGGTTCATACATCGGTCAATGAATACTACATACTTATTAGTTCAAGTATTGTTTCTTCGTATACCAGGCTTCATATCAACTCGTGTGATTTATTGTAGTATATTTAAACTAATTTACGCCTAACTGGCTCATATCAGATTAAAGGACTGAACCGTATTTATCAAACATTTGTCAATAAATGCATTCACACACGTTTGCGCGTTTCAGAATAACGTATATACTATATTCACCAAAACAGATTAAACATGTATAGAGGTTCAGATTTTAGAAATTGGCGGTCATAAAATTTCGATTTTACTAAAGAGAAGGTATTGATAATGCTTAAGAGAGGGCATTGAACTTCAAGCATCAGGATCGCTTTACAGACATCATATTAACTTGGCCACCGCGACATCAAAATCGTGTAACGTGCAATCGGAATTCCCCTGGGAAGTTTATATTAGTTTGTTAGCCCACTTGCTTAACGCAACTTAGATACGTTGTAAGAAAATCAGTTAATGTGTGCTGAAAATAGCTTACAAAATAAAACCAAAAAAGTTACGCAGAAGGAGGATCCAGAGACTCCATGTTGATAGGAGTATCAACATTTAATTATCCAGCCGCAATAACAGATGTGCGTAATGCTGATAAACACACTTGAAAGTCGACACTTGAAAATGATACCCATTTATAACGAATGGCAATGTGCGTATTAATTTATAAATACCACGGTCCGTTAGGCATGGTGTTCAGCCCACCCTTTGATATGTATGGGTTAACACTAACGACAACATATTACGAGAACATAAGATGCTATTTGGATCCCTATTTGATTTTATTACCGACTAAAGACTTTAAAAGTACATTACGTTGATATGAACATTTTATTTCAAACCGTTAGACTGGTTTCGAAATTGACGGAACACTTAAGACATAAAATAGATGTTTGTGAACAACAAGCTGGCTCAGGCGAAACGATAAACTGGATTAAACAAAATCAGTTTTTATACATTATTGAATAAGACAAGTAAATTGGTAAAAAAAGTCTTGCACAATTTTGTTTTAAAGCAGTTTTACGATTTGTGTAGAAAAAAGCATAATCATGTTTAATTGCATGTTTTGTACTTTCACATGCTCGTTTTTGTGTGTGTTATTTTGACGTCTGAGCACGTTTGTTTGCCTTAGTTCATGTAGGTATTTGATAATAAACTGTATACGCTTTTGTCATAAATAAACGTTCTGTTCTGTATTTTATGAACTTTGTTCTGGCAATTACCGTCAAGGATTATTTATACTTTAATAGTCAATTGACAAACTCAGACACAGTTTTCTCCTACGCTATACAAAAAGGAATTAAGTCTTTATCACTGATTAAACGGTCCAAGAACACAGGGATATGCTTAAAAGTATTATATTATTTAACTTTTAAGCGTTCGAAATCTTCATGTGTTCAAGCGTCTTGCACTTTGCCTTTGGGTATAGTTAAACAGTAATTGTTTTTGTTTAATGCATGGTATAGTAGAGATCATTTCCTATGAGGTTTGAGAAAACGAACACAATTGCACCCCAATCAGTTCCCGAGTATGTAGTGTTACAATAGTCCAATTATAGACCAGGGAATAGTCTACTCTTACGTTATCACTACTGGGATATCAGTTGTGTGTTACAAATTTGTTTGTATTTTAAAACAACGTGCACGTTTAAATTGAATGAAACATAAATCATTTTCAAATACTTTACATATAACAGATGCATTCGAAAAAACGAAATATTACATATTAAAATAAACATTCAAAACATGGCAGGTATTCGTTTGCTACATATACACTAACTTTCAAATACTTTACGCTCATGAACGTTTTTTTGAAGATCGGTCTGTGACATACGTCGAGTTTTCAGCAAATACGTCGTACTTGTTCAAACCGGAATTGCGATAGTACAAACACGGATGCTCGCAATATATGTTTAATTAAGGCACTCTACATTGCAGATCACCATCAGTGTCAGTGTCGTTTTCGAAATACACATTCATTATTTCAACCACGTCAGAACGCTATGCAAGTTTATGTATGTTATATGTTATACCATAAAAACACAGGTGATAAAAAATGTTGGCATTACCGAAGTCTCAGAAGATCAGCTACTACACGACCGAGATTAATATCTTACACACTATCAATTATTATTTATGGAATGGTACACTAACACACCACACTATGTTTCTTTACACAAGTCTCTGAATTTGGTGGTCACGCTTTGCATGAGCAGTAGGATTCTATATGGAAAAAGTTGAAGCCGACGTCACTTGTTGCGTAGTTATAGGAATACAGCGACACTAGATTAGTTTCTTGCACACACTCGTCGCACTCATTGGATGACAGAGAATCCCTGTAAATCAGACTCAAAAGTCGTTCCATGTTAATGTTTAAAATTAAAAGTAAGAATTACTTCACATGACCTCAACGGATATCATTCAAGGACCATCATTAGGTACGTTCATTCATCAGAAGTCCATTCCATATTTAAAGCAAACATACATCAAATCATCAATGCTTTAAATGAAGATGCAATTTGAAATCGAAACACACAATTAAAAGATTTAGTATATGCATTAGTCTGTAGTTGGGTTTTATTTAGCAATATTTTCCTTATATTTGTCCATTCATCGCGGAAGTCATTTTGTTTTTATAGCAGATGCATGCAAAATCTGTTTTTGATTAAAGGCTTTGACATAATAATTGACACATTTTCTGAACAAACTTTACTTCTTGTACAATCCTCGTGTTAAACTAGTTGTCTGTATTTTCATTTGTTTTCAACTGGGAATCCCTAAAACAAACTTCTTAAAAAGTTATATGTTACCCGCAAGTTCCAATCGTGAAGAGCTGAATCGTATAACACAGCTGTCCGGCCATATTAGTTCGCCTTCGGAAATCGCTAAGACTTCTATATGGAACGATAGATTTGAACCTAGAAAACATAACAAACACTAGTCTGATATAATAACATAAACGCACAGAACCACTTGTTGCACTAGGAGGGAAGAAAATGTACTTTTAATGCTATGTCCTTTATTAATGATATATACATTTTTATGAATAAGCTTTATTATAATAAATTGTTTATAAATATTAACCATATAGCATCACCATTCAAATTAAAATCAGTTAACGAGAATTTTTTTCAATTTATTTACAACTTAACTACTCATTTTTTTCGTACAGACAGGAGCACCAGAACCTTGACTTTCTGAGTCACGATGATATGAAACACAAACGTGAATCTCTTGTATATGTTTTTTTTTATATCAAAACGCTGTAGAGACCTATCATTATATACGCAAACATAATGAAAACGTCGCAAAATTCAGGACAAAGCTGTCATTAAGGTTAAAATGCCAAATTACTAAGCTTGGTTGTGTATGCCAATTTTAAGCGAAATAAAATAGCACAAATTTAACTGTTTCAAATGAGTTTCAAATTGCTTCAAACAAATACAATTACTACTGCATGTTATTATGATTTACTTAAGTCTGAGTCTCATCATATTAAAAGCATATACACCAGAAATGTATCCTTGTGTCCTACATGTATGCGTATTTAAGAGTACATTTTCGCGAATTATGACGTAAAACGATCCGGCCTTCGGATTGAAAACCGATGACGTCATAATTTTAAACACGATGTGTTTGTAATAAGTATTCGATTTTATATGAACTAACATGAACAAGTGAACAATGTACAATTTTGTTTTGTTTGATATCGACATAAAGGACTTATAACATAGTAGATATTCAGAGAAAAGCAACTTTCTGAGACAAGAACTTACGTTTGACAACAGTCATCCCCATCACCGGAACCCGCAACGCAAACTGTGTCGTTTGTAGGATCCCGAGAAGAGCTCTTCTGTGCACTAATGTGTGAGCATGTATTGGTCACACGCACTGGAAGGCCCGTCTGCCTTTGGTACACCTCCACGGTTGGGAAGAGGCCGGGATACGTTCGGTTGAGTTGCTCGAAACTTAGGGCGCAAATGTAGAATGTGGTTTTAAAATGTTTATTACACACATTTTTGATATACTGTATACGCAAAGTTATATAGTAATGCTTTCATTAACGAAAAACATTTCAATATTTTTGTATATTAATATTTGTAAACAAATTTGGTCAAACTTAACAAACGATGCCATTCAATTGATACTTTCTGACGCAAGCAACAATAGAAAGACGTATACGTTGAATTCATGGATAAAGTAATCACCAATTTTTTTTACCTGTTATTATAACACTGGCCTTTCTGACAAATTATTACACCATTATCAATCATGACCACGTTTTGCCTCGTTCTTAGATAATTGGGTGGTAGTCGAATCGTTTGAAACCCAGAAAGAGTTGTGTCGGCGACGGCCAGTCGAGCGAAATACATTAGTAAACATAGCCGTGGAGCGTACTGCAATAAAATAAAAAAGACGAGAATAATCCATTTGTATTACTCCGGAATTTTAATTTAAACGTATTCCATGTGCAGATGTTTGACTGTAACATTGTTATTTAATGAACATATCATATTTTAAAAGTTGTCGTAATAAATAATGACCATTTAAATACAACAAAATGTGTCTAGAAAGTCCTATAATTAAACATTGAAATCTGGCTTGAACTCAAAAGAATCGAGGGTCTCTCAATACAATTAAGAAATAGTTGGAGCGTATTTGTTTAACATTATTTTGGCACGTATTACAATTATAAAAATAAAACAAAATACGCAAGAACGACAACATGTAAAATACCAAAACATAAGCTAAAAATAAGACATACCGCTCGAAAAGCCATCCAAAACAGCTCACACAATAATTTTTAATATTAGAATAAAAAACCGGTTGATTTGTTGATTTCGTTTTCACAACGTCCAATGTGTTTACTGTCAAAACTGTTTTACCAATAACGTTTCACCATCATCCGAAACTCAGCGATGCATTTGAAGTAACTGAGGTGCTTGAATCAATAAATAAACAGCTGTTGACGTAGTGGTTCAATGAACATTGACTGGCGCACGTGGTGTATTCCAATTCGTTATCTTAAATTTAGTGTCAAATATGAGGATTCCCTACACACTTTCTAAAAAGAATACTACAGAGTTGCACGTTAAGGTTTAAAATGTATTTGTAATCAAGTGTAACGTTACACGATACATAATAAATAAAATGACATTACACTTTGGTAGTTTCGTTATGACAATATTATTAGCTTGTTTTACAAAACATTTATTTAACAACAATCCTTGTGCATTGTATATATAAGGAAACGAACAAAACCATACGAAATAGTGCTATATTATTGCATAGTGGTAAAAATTAGTAGAATTCATCGCTGCGTCCTCCACAAATACTTTGCTATACAAATTATAATGTTGTATCTAGGGTATTCATACAAAACAGATCAAACACTTAACTTAACTTTCAGTTCATTTTGCATAATGAGAACTTGAGAGTAGGTCGCGGAGAAAGAGATACATATAAGAAAAGGTACGACGCATTTACAAGTGAGCTATTAAAAGGAGAAATATGCGAATGTCATATGAAACAAGAAAGGCAACATGACGTCGTTGGTTTTAATAAACACGAATAGATTGATTTATTATAGCATATATTTAACGCGCATAAAAAATATACATTTAAATGATTTAATTAAAATATCCCATTCACCACCAGTTGGTAATGTAATGAGATGTGATGTTCTTACAATGCGCATACCATTACTCCCTTAACTCATAAACATTTTCAATTTAAACGAAATTTGTGTTATAATTATTTTGGTTTAAAATAAGTTGTAATTGAGTTTGCCGACGTGTTCAATGTATCAATAGATTTATAAAATGACATAGAATAAATTTGAATGCACTGTTCGTAAATTCGTTTCGATACGGCATGGTGTTTATCTTACCTTAATAACATACTTAGCTATTGTTAATGATTATGTTTGTAGTAACAAAATGTTACAAAATAACAATTTACATGTTTAACCATGTTATATTTTATTATTTATTAAACACGTGTTAAGGCGTGAACAAATTAATCTAGCAAGATATTTTTAAACCATTAAATCCCAACACTATATTTTATTTGAGATCTCAAAAGTAAACTGTTCACATCGAAGTGTTATATGCGTTAACTTCAACATATTTGTAGATGACTAAGTTATAGTAATTATTGTTTATAACAATTCGTAAAATAAATTACCAGGATGTTTAAATCTTGCTAAACATTGCATACAGGATTCCATGCGAAACATTCAATAAGGGTTGTTTTGTCAAAGTTTAAGTCTATTACCCTTTTACTATTACTTAACAAGTGCAATTTAAACCATTTTAATTTTGAACCCATCATCGTTTTTGTAATAATATCATACCCAGAGATGAACGCAAATGTACACGTTGTAATGCAAACACTGTAGAGTCCGAATATCACTTCTTTCGAACTTTCCTAATCTATAAAGATCTACGAATACAATATTGTATACGATCTAACTGGCCAAATCTAGCGAAATTTAAATACATGCTATCTTGTCAAAATACAAAAGTCATTATCAATATTGCCAGATTTCTTAATTATGCTATAAAACTCCGTGAGGAAAAATAACAAGTAATTGCTGCTTCTTAACAAATATTATATGAAACCCTAAAAATACGGTCATCAACCATTTGTTTACTATTCGTTGTTTTCAATTTATACACGTTTGTACATGATGTTTGAACATTTTTTCATTGTACTTTATGTGTATTAACATGATTGTATTTTAATTGTACTGATGCACTTTGACTATATTTTGTTTACTTGTTTGTAAATGGTCAAAGGCGTTTTGCCGATAAAAACATGAACTTGTTAAGTTACATCTTCGCGACCGAGTTACACGTTTTGACAATCGGAAATAAAGTGTGAAACTATACATGGACAAACCTATTTAGTATACAAAATGTATGTATAGTGCGGGTGAAAATGAGTATATAATACTGGAGGACTACAAATGTTTTAGGTGATGCGGAAGTACCCGATATTTATGTATCAGAATCTGAAATAGACTAGCCCATCATTATTTTGTATAATTATTTGTATCATACTACTACATTGAGAACTAAATGGTAAAACGCTTCATGATATATTTTTTATCACGTCAACAAGAAGTTGTAATATAAGTCAATGTTTAGAGGAAGGTCGTATTATTCGGAATCAACTATGAAGTCATCATTTTGTTTTGGTAATTTGAAAATATAATCAGATTTATCAAAACAAACATTTTGATACCAAGATGTAATTTATTTTAGACACAAAAAGCCACAAAAACAGCAAACAACATATTTTACAAATATTAAACTTAATAACACATGACGCCGTTATTAACAAGTGAAACTACAAACATAATGTTCATTCCCGATAAAATGCAGTGTCGAAGCTATTAAATGAAGCCCTAAAGAGCTTTATAATGTCTGTATTCGACCATTTCTTTCATTTTTTTCCGATGTAAGTAAAATGTAAGTTGTTTCCTTAATCAACGTTAGGTCTTGCGAGTGTATTATGTCATTTAACGTTTGTACCTTAAACGATCGTAATAACCGCCATCGAGTGTGATATAATGGATTTTATCCGGATGTAAAATGGTAACACGTAACGGAATTTAGAACTGGCTGATCCCTTTCTTTTCTTAGTGCACACTAATGGGATCATTACATTCCTAGACCAAGCCGTAACTAACCGTGTTATATAATAAGATAATACGTGGTGCAACCTTACTAGTATGTATGTGACCGCAACTAACCGTGTTATATAATAAGATAACACGTGGTGCAACCTTACTGGTATGTATGTGACCGTAACTAACCGTGTTATATAATAAAATAATACGTGGTGTAACCTTACTGGTATGTATGTGACCGTAACTAACCGTTTTATATAATAAGATAATACGTGGTGTAACCTTACTGGTATGTATGTAACCGTAACTAACCGTGTTATATAATAAAATAACACGTGGTGCAACCTTACTAGTATGTATGTGACCGTAACTAACCGTGTTATTTAATTAGATAATACGTGGTGCAACTTTACTAGTATGTATGTAACCGTAACAAACCGTGTTATGTAATAAGATAACACGTGGTGCAACCTTACTAGTATGCATGTGGCCGTAATTAACCGTGTTATATAATAAGATAACACGTGGTGCAACCTTACTAGAATGTATGTGACCGTAACTAACCGTGTTATATAATAAGATAATACGCGGTGCAACCTTACTAGTATGCATGTGACCGTAACTCAACGTGTTATATAATAAGATAATACGTGGTGCAACCTTACTATAATGTATGTGACCGTAACTAACCGTGTTATATAATAAGATAATACGCGGTGCAATCTTACTAGTATGCATGTGACCGTAACTAAACGTGTTATATAATAAGATAACACGCGGTGCAACCTTACAAGTATGCATGTGACCGTAACTAAACGTGTTATATAATAAGATAATACGCGGTGCAACCTTACTATTATGTATGTGACCGTTTCTAAACGTGTTATATAATAAGATAATACGCGGTGCAACCTTACAAGTATGTATGTGACCGTAACTTACCGTGTTATATAATAAGATAATACGTGGTGCAACCTTACTAGTATGTATGGGACTGTAACTAACCATGTTATATAATAAGATAATACGTGGTGCAACCTTACTTGTATGTATGTGACCGTAACTTACCGTGTTATATAATAAGATAATACATGGTGCAACCTTACTAGTATGTATGTGACCGTAACTTACCGTGTTATATAATAAGATAATACGTGGTGCAACCTTTCTAATATTTATGTGACCGTTACTAACCGTGTTATATAATAAGATAATACATGGTGCAACCTTACTAGTATGTATGTGACCGTAACTCACCGCGTTATATAATAAGATAATACATGGTGCAACCTTACTAGTATGTATGTGACCGTAACTAACCATGTTATATAATAAGATAATAGGTGGTGCAACCGTACTAGTATGTATGTGACCGTAACTGACCGTGGAAGGAATAGATGACTCGAGCCTAGAACTTTGGATTAAAAGGTTATAATATGGAGCAATACGGTATTTCAGCTGTTTAAATATGGTTTATTTAGCATATTCTATTGTTGTAAGATCCGTTTTCAATGTAGAAGCATGTCTAAAATCTCACGAATGTACAAGAACTGCTGATTTGAGTACGGTCACAAATGCCACATAACATGAAGTACACTAGTATTAAATGACAGACGAATCGCAGACAATTGCAGCTTCATCAGCCGAAATCAGACCATTGAGATTCACCTGAAATTTATGAACTTAAAGAATAATTGAACCCCGATAACATACTTAAAAGTAGTTTGACCCAATGACAACGTTGTTATAACTGTGTAAGGAACATATTATCATTTTATCAATTCAGTAGTATAAACGTGTGGAACTATGTCTTATCTGTTAATATTATGTTTTATCTATATGTGATAAAATAATGTATCAAATGTGAGCGGATGGATTTTGTTTTAATTATTTAATATATAAATAACATACACGAGTACACCAAAACGTTTAAGCCATACGAAAATATCGTTAATATGGATACAAGGGATGAGTACAATTTTGTTAACAATTACACTATTGAAAAGCCAACGTCACAACAGATTTAGATTTGATTAGCTTTAAAGGTTTCATACTCTAATTTTTCTAACAATTGACGCATAATTTAATAAACTTCGCATATACAGACAGACGCAGAGTTCGCAATCAACACATCGTTGATACCATGGTGCTTTTTCAGGAATGGTTCCTTGAGTCATTGTGTGTATGATATAAATGCAATACTGCTGCAGCTTCTGGAGTTTCACTTCTTTATATTTTATTGTGCGCAATCATCATATCCTTAAATTGAACTGCACATATTGGATTTATTTGCGATTGCGTACGTTACTGATCACGAGCTTGAAGTAACGAAACAACAAGCAAACGAAAGAATTAACGATATAATGCATAAAAGCTTAAATTCATTTATAAATGTAAGAACGAACGAACGCAGAGCATATGAACGAACGGATGCAGGAACGAACAGCAGAACGAATGCACACTATACAAATGAATACCGTATTTGGTCATCGCAGTATAATTGTGTTATTAATTATTGCCAAAGAGTCGATTAAACTAATTTGTAATATCTGCATATCTTCATTGTGCTCCGATACATTCGGATCTATTCATCAATTAGTCCATGTGCCGTTGCTGATAACCGATGCAATTGGTTTCTCTCATACAGTTTATTGTGAGTTTGCGTTTAGGTGTGAACATGTATTCGCAGCACAGATTATTCTAGAACAAAACTATTATTATTTCAGCGGCTCTAATTTTATACAGTTGTAAATGGTAATTCATATAAATTGTATTAAATACGCGATCATTTTTAAAGAAAGGACAGTAATAGTAACGTAAACTGCCATAATTATACCTTCAATATTTGCAGTATGATATTGGCATGCAGTTAAGTGTTTATAATATTGGACAGATCTTTTTAAGTAAAAATGGGGTGCACCTGTTCGAGCGATAAACGTATTCAAAGTAGTGCATAAGTTTCAAAATATGTTCCAAGTCTGACACGATACCAGATTGTGACTGTGGAACGAACTTGGCATGGACTGACACAAAATATTGCTAATCTCGGAGTGATAGCATATATTGGGTAAGGAATTGATGTTTTTATTTAGTTTCATATTTAGTTAAGCACATTGTAAATCATAATATGTATTTGTATGCAACTATGTGCAGATTAAAAACAATGTTTTGTTTATCACAGAAGATCAGCTAATTGTTAAGGTTTCCCTAAGCGTTTTATTGAAGAAAAATATTTCAACAAAAAGATGATGTTCACATATTCGACACAGCTTTTTTCATAAGCATATTTCCTTTACACGTTTGCAGTTGAATAACATTTACTTGAAGGCGATTTTGGAGGAATATATTTTGGTTGCGACCAATCTCAGCAGCAATACGACAAGTTGTCAGTGTTTAATTGTAGAATATATCAATCTTTAAATGATGTAGATATAAACTTTCTACAACTGCTTGGCAGATTCGCTCAGATTTTCATTGCTGACAACTAAAATCATTTGCAGGTAATCTTAAAGGTAGGAATTTAGATAACGACCAATTTGGTCAGTATAATTGTCCTTTGGCAAATTGAACGGATATAGGATATACATTAAACTGGAACTATAATGACAAATGCTTTTTTAAATTAATGGGTTGTTGAATTTTCTTACATGTTTACAACTACTAAGTTATTAAGATGAGAAACAAATAAAGGAATTGCAGCTAAAAAGAAATAAAGATTTTTCTCCATTTGTAAGGATGACCTACTTAATACATCAGTTTTTAAGTGACACAAAAGCCAAAGAATCAGCGCAAATGTGTCGCACATTTGAAAAATTCCCATGCAACTTTAAGAAAAGCCAAATTTGTTGGTTGAAACTAAATACTGTATAGCCATTTGCATAATTGAGTTCAACCGTATTTGCGAAAGCAAATATAGGCAAACACTCAGGTGCCTATTGCCCAATGAGGCTTACTATCAATTATAACGATGCTGGTATTCCAAAGTATGTACACGTGTGGTCAATATAAAATAACGAATGAAGTGTATGTAACATCTAGACATTCAATTGTTTACCCTNCTAAAATGTTAATTGCGTGGCCTATACATACACAAACGGCCACACTTTAAATTGGTATGCAGACGATCACGCATTGTGACCATGAATTGATACAAAACAGCTTAATAATTAAACCTTATATTTTAGACTTTCTGTTACACAATTCTGGCATAAGATATAAGTATTTTGTTTCGAACGTGTTGAAATTAATTTTATAAAAAAAAAGTGAATAATCTCGTTTCTTTTCGCCATGATTATGATAACAGTTGTACTAATTATTTTTATGGATGTCACACAATTAAGAATTGCAAAGGATACATTTTCGTCACATCATACATATGTGTAAATCATATTAAACGTATTTGATTTCTGCGTTTTAATATTCAATCTTTCAACGATCGTATTTTGTATATAATTTGTCAACAAACGTAAACATGACGACGGGGGAATTAATTGAAACTCCATTCAGGTAGGCGCGTTTTGTGTCAGCTCTAATATAGAAAAAAGAGCAATGATTAAACAGTTTGTTTAACCTCAATAAAGGTTATTTACAATTCAGTTAAAGTATGGTGAACATGCAAATGCCAAAGTATTATGTCAAACATGAAATAATCAGCTTAATACAAATTGTTTTGTTTATGGTACAACAATCACTTGGCAGGGACATTTGTATGATTGATATTTACTCATATATGTATTGTATGTAGCATAGGTACTATTTAAATCACTTTCAAAGGTCATGTGAATGGCCATCTTTTGGTCATACTTATCGCGGTACAGATAAAAAAAAAATAAAAAATAAAAACACTATTTCTACCAGAACAAATAAAAATAATATTAAAAAAACTCATGATTGGAATTAGTCTCTTTGAAATCGACGTTAAACAAGACACCATGTACGTGTTAACAAACAATGTGGTCGCTTGCATCTTCAAATGAACATTTGTCTGTCAATGTTCTAAAACATGGGAAAGTTATTGTTTTACAACATGGGAACAATAACTTTACCGATTGAAAGAGAAAACATCGGTACCTGTTGTGCACCAATCCTTTTTTAAACAATCTTCAAGGTAGAAAACATCCATAAATACCCCTCGACTGTACGATTTTCTGCCAAAATAATGTGTGTCGTCTGCATATGTCCTCGCGTGATATGTATCGTTCCTGCAGCGTTGTACTTGGACCCATATTTATCTGGTGCGTCTTTAAATGGTATTTTTTAAGCGGGAGGTCAATAAATAATTAAATACAAGTAATTCTACAATCATGAACTCTGTAAAATATGTGTTTGGAAAACAAAAGAACGTTTTCGAGCTGTCTGTCGGTAGGTCAATTAAATCGTCCGTCGGATGTTCGAGTCGTAGACCATTTCGATTCCGCACTATATATTGAGGACGCTTTTACCTTCAATTCTCCCAATTAGTACGCCGGCTACATGAAGGAAAGCAAAACGCCTATCGATTTATATGTTGATAGTTCAAAAGTAAAAATTACATATTATGGTACAGCCTGCATTACAGTTTTTCAAATATTTTACACTGGCACACCATCTAGTCCAGCTTGTTTGTATTGCCCGTGTAGTGATGTTTAATGCTGGCTTGTGTTGGGGTTTGACATCATTTACAGTTCAGTTCGAGAAGGGGCATACATGTTACATGCTAGATTCTGTGACAGTCATTATTAACTTGATATACATATGTTTATGTTTTCCCTAGATCCTTTTACCGCATTTTGTGACATCCATACGGCAACATTTGGATTCGTCTTGGTCATCTGACGTGGAAAGCGCGTGGACACAACTGTTTGACGTTATCATCTACTACATGACAGACGGTGACGTCATCAGAAAAGACTCCAAATTCTAGTGTGCAGAAACACGGAACATCGCGGTTACCTTCATAAGACTTGATCAATTTGTTAACACGTAAGATAATATTAACTACTGAAAATTGAATCTGTTTTCTGTTAAGACGTGACAATTGAATTTGGTAAGAGTACTGATAAAGTACATGAAATAGATTTGTGAATGTGTTACGCTTTTAAATGCTTTATTATTACAATTCAAGCATGTCTTACTTTTACATTGCATACTAATAGACAATAACAACCAATACAATCCCTAATCAATATAAAGAAGTGAAACTCCAGAAGCTGCAGCAGTATTGCAGTTTTATCATACACACCTTTGTGGTCCTTTATTTATGGCAAGGAACCAATTGCCAAAACGGTACAGTACGGCACAAAACGAAACAACATATACACATAGAAGAATAAGGGCTGGGGTCACCGCCTTGGAACTCACATATTATTTTAGTTGTGTAAAAAAAGTCTTATAGGATTTGTTCAATTTACTTATATATCAATGGTATTTTCTTCAAAAACATTCGATACAGTTGATTGAAAGACTCTTAAGTGGTTTGTGATGCGACATGTTTATCAAATGTTATATTT
Source organism: Dreissena rostriformis (assembly GCA_007657795.1). Lineage (NCBI taxonomy): Eukaryota > Metazoa > Mollusca > Bivalvia > Myida > Dreissenidae > Dreissena > Dreissena rostriformis. The sequence continues at coordinate 27,511 of VMBQ01002192.1, forward strand.
AAAAATTGTATAATGAATATTTCGTCGGTTATGAGTGGCACAATATACAATATTTTAAAATAATAAATTGAATAAATTTGGAAAAACATAACAACTATGTTTATCAAAGGTGAGGCTTCTACTGCAATTTCGTGTATACAACATAATTAGACATCATTAATTACTGTGCTGTCTACTATCTGTGTTTGTCTATACTAAAATAAACAGATTTGTCATGTGTAAGAACGCTTGTTCATCAATTCGTGCGTCCGTCCAGTCGTTGCCGGACTTAAAATCTAATGATTATTATTTGGGTAATTAACAAATAGCTTGCCAAACTGTGAAGATGGAAATGTGCACGCAATACATTTGACTCTTGTATCAAATTCGATGTCACACTTACACATGTTATGCTATCTTTGCAATATCAAATTAAGCGAGCGTCAGTGCATACACAGGTTTTTGGATGATAAAAATATATCATCTAATTAGCTGCAACATGCCTGACAATACAGGATAAGCATCAGTCTGTGATAGTGTAAGTCGGGTAAAGTACCGCGATTGACAAGTAAATAAATGTCCTGTAATGGAGTTTATGAGTGAAAACTATAAATGATAACTGATATTTTCACTATTGGGTGCATGGAAATGTTTTCGTTTACGTCGAATGAGTGGAGACTATAATTTATACTGATTGTTACAATATTAGTCTATTGGAAATATTTTCGTTTACAACGCAAATAATCATACTAACTCCATTTGTACGCATATTGGGTCAGTGATGAAAACACAATCAACACCTTTTCTACATATGTCGTGAAGATAAAGACAGGCCTTGTATAATGATGTCTTTAATCGAGTTCCATCATCATGCTATCTGTGCAATATCAAATTAGGCGATCGTTAGTGCATACATAGGTTTTATTATCTTAAAATTAATGATCTGATTGGGGGAAACATGCCTGCAAATAAAGTAAATGAAAATGTGACTATGCACGTCGCAATTGTTACCAAGATTAACAACTAATTTAATGTCCTAAAATGGGGATACACAATGTAATTAGTGGAAAAAAGAAATGACATCTGACTTGTTCACTCTTGGTCGAGAGGAAATATTTCTCTATTTTATACGGAACATACATCATCGCTGTTTTAAATGTTTTTTTAAAAAGATAATACAATTAAATTATAAGTTTTAGAACTGTTTCCAACTACAAAACGAACCAGTATTGTCCAATTGCCATCAGGTAAGCAATGATGCCATGGCTTAAACCGGTTATTGTGTGTAAGCTAACATATTGTAATGACACCAACACAATACTATCCAGGTACTTCTTGGTTTATGAAGGCAGCGTGCAGTCAACAGATTGCGTTTGATAATTTAAGTAGGAATTAAATAAAACTTCACGTTGACGTTTATTATAATAATCCATCTTTAGTTGCAGCAACAACATCTTAAAGGACACATGACTTTAGTCGGATAGCATTGTTCGAAAATATTAGTAAAACAAAACGACATCTTAAGTGTTTTCCTACCTAAACAGCGGGATACACTTTGGAAATCATAATGTATTGTTCCTCAGAAAACATTAGCATGTGATGTTTGAGCATTCGACATACATATTTTGTTTAATAACGTCCAAACGCTTGAAGCGAAAATAGTTAAAAACAGTACTTATACTTTTTACTAAATGATAGAAGTTAATTCATATTTTTGTGATTGTAAGTTGCTAGTAGAATGAGTGCCCGTTTATATATGCCAATCGTAAAATGTAAACTAAAACAAGTACATCTATGCAACTCTATTAAATCTCTACGAAGCACACCCTGTCTTATTATATTGGCATGCTAAAATAGCACTTGGAAATCGACCTTAATGATTTACCTTATATACGCGAAGAAGAATCAAACTGGTGTAAGAAACAATATCACGAAGTGAGATATTTGGCTACAACAGTCTGAACTTTAATACTTTGGAAAACTCACATGGCAGTAAGCTCAATTTTTATGAGTTCAATTATTTTATTTGGCAAGACATCTTACGAATTTAACCACATTTAACCACCTGGAAAATGTATCGTTCGTTGCCACAAACATGAGCCTCTGAACACGGCTCAATTAGAAGAATCACAATAGAAGCATTGAAGGATCCCTAGCTCAGAATCAAAGATCTTTCTTTCAACGGAAATAATTCGAGCAACTTAATTGTTTGTATTTGGTACATAACAAATGTTTTCTTTTTGATGTACGAAGATTGAATCATGATGAATTTTTATTATTCTATCTAGTTTCTTGTTTATTTACGTCGTTGGAATCATTATGATTTTTATTATTTGAACTATAATATTATCCATGTATATAGATGAAGTTATGGACTATTGTGTATCATAATTATTATGTGTATATAGGTACATGATATCTAATGATTGGTGCGATTTTCTAATATATTTTATCTAAATTAAATCATGATGGATTCTTATAAACGGTATGGTGAGTTGTGTTTTGAATGTGATGACCATGTTGCTAACATCACAGGGACTCCTCTCCGCTACTAATTTAAATGGAATAAGGCCTGATACCATACTTTTTGTACTTGGCATAGTAGGACAAAACTCGTAGGACCTCATTTTTGTATTTTTCATTTTTTTACACGACTCTGATGCTCAATAGTAAAATGAGATGAGGCATCATTGCAAACCAATGATACCAAATGTTTTGACATATAAATTGAGGACGAGACTTTGTCAATAATCATACGTTGTATACGTCTGGGAAGTATGTTATGGTCCCTGTTTTGGAGTGAACAATGTAATTGTCCTAAAAGGTGTATCGCAGTCATACATCTGGTAAAATTAATGCGAGAGGTACATAGGCAAGTTGAAGATACATACATGTTATATAATATGCGTTAATGCACTTTGTTTTCTTAGACGATGTTTGAAAAAAAACATGTCAATGTGCTCACATGTTTATAACGGATCCTTATTTTGACATATTTGAGAAACTCAAAGCCTGGTGGTTAGGTTTTTTTTAGCCGCAATAAAGAATCGTATTAATATTTTACACAAATATACAGTTCAACAATATGCAGAAAATGTAATGTTTCTTACGCAAAAGAACAATTATTCAATAAACGAAAACAAAAATTGGTATAGTACAATTTCTAAAACTTTTATAATTTACAGCTATGCAAACATACACTGGTTTTGCACATTACTTGCTAAATGAACTGTACTCTAATAATAAAAAATAATATAAAATCATTTGGCCCGTAATATAACATAATGTTATCATCAGTGAAATGATCCACCCGTTCATTCATCAATCACTCACTATCTATCTCATTCACTCACTCACTCACTCACTCACTCACTCAAGCAAGGAAGCAAAAACGAGCATTTGATTATATAGAAATACATCTGAGCATCTTTCAGGGCGCTTTGCATGAAATTATCCACCCGTTCATTCATCCATCACTCAATATCTATCTCATTCACTCACACACTCAAGCAAGCAAGAATAAACAAGTCCTTGATTATATAGAAATACATCTGAGCATCTATCAAAGCGCTTTGCATGAGAAGTATGACTCAATTTTCTTTGCATGAGCAGTATGACTCAATTTTAAAACTTTTAAATGAAATAGTCCATGTTTTGAAGTCAAAAGCCAGCAAAATCAACACATTTTCGTCTTGTACGCAAGTTTTGCAACCCCGATCGTTTGCAGAGGTCCTGAAAATAAATATACAAAAGAGTTATTTTTTTGTACAACGCCTAGGGACATTTTTTACAGTTTGAATATTGCTTTTTTAAATGATATACCATTAAAAGGACATTTTCAACGAAAACAAATAATTATTTAAAACAATATGAAACTGAGATATGTACTCTGACATAACGTCCTTTAAAAAGTGTTTTCTACGAAATATCTCAAAATAAATTTTATAACAATCTGGAATTTTACATTCGTCTTTTAAACAGTGTTTACTCATTTTCCTTACCCGCAAGTCCCAATCGTAAAGGCCTGCACAATGAAACATTTCTCTCGTTCGTGGATGGCCTTTCTAAAGCCAGATGCAACAACACACTTATATCTGAAATGAAAATATATAATGATTTCTGCAATTTAATAAAATTACTAATGTTGTTGATACATTGTTTTCTCTTGGATCGTTCAAATACAAACACGTTGTGAGGGGACATCATATTCGTTTAAAGCTTTAAACTATACGATATTAATCTTTGTATTCTAAATGAACGTAATGTTACACTGATATTGCTATTAATACAAATTTAATACAATTTAGTCATCCGTTTCAATATCACTATTTGTTGGTCAGACCATGTTATATTTTAAACGCTAATAAAATCAATATTATTGACCCACATATAAACGTCGCTACATCATTATGATACAAATTAATAAACTCCCAAAACAAGCATTCCCTTGACCACCAACGCACACCAAAAAGCGTTGTTGATATGCAGACATTCACCGCCAATAAACAATACTTACGTCGGACAGCAGTCGTCCCCGTCCGCTGGACACCTGACGTTTGAAGCGTTGTACATATCCCGGTAGTCGCCATACAGGACCGGTAAGCCCAGTGTACTTGCATACTCGTCGAGCTTCGGAAATAGTCCAGTGTAACGGTCGCGGAGCCATTCAAAACTAATAAATATATGAAAGCAAACCAACCAGTTACAAACTGATTGCCAATAAATGGATGACTTTTTGGTGATAATTTGTTTTCTGAATAATAACACTAATCATTATTTAGATTCATTGTTAAACATAACTAATAAAAGCGCCTACCGACGAGGATATATAAGTAAGAATGATATCAACATCAATGATTATTTTTAGAATTTAGAAAACTGATTGTATTGGAATCAATTTATAATATTCGAACATGATTTAAACTACAGTCATCATCAGCGCGACGTGTCTCACTTCTTTTGATACGAGATATTCTATTACCAGCTTCATATTCAATCCGAAGAGTAAGCACAATCTTGTTGTGTATTTTAGACATTTAAGAGACAAATACGGACAGGGAAAGTGACCATTCACTGGTTTTGAGGTAAAAAGCATAACTCTTTCCCTTTTTTATTGATTTTATCACACATATTTTCAACATCTTGAAAATGAGTCGTTATAAATTGTTTTGGACTACACGAGCCAGTCTTTTGCAAAGCCGGGGATATACCTTCCCAATATTTCAAATTTAAAAATAGTTTGACCATTTTTGTGAAAACATCAGTGATGTGGATATGCTTGATTCAGTTGACTAACAATAACATACTGTGTCGGTTGATCTAGTGTTTTATGTGAATGAGTTATTACTGTTAAATATAAAATACCATTACTTAAGCAGCCATGAGGACAATATTTTGTATTCACAGAGTGTGCTTTTCTGAAGAGATTCATTATTACCTGATTATTTGGCAACGCGTGTCTTCGCATATGTTGAATCCTTTTTCGGATACGGACACATGTCGATGCTGATCACGATATTGCCTAACAAATTGGGTCTGTTCTGAGTGTATGCTTCCGGTTAGAAGGGCCAGGCATATTGACCACGCGCAGACATGTGGCACTGCTTTCTAAATGATAATTATAATAATAGGCATAATAATAATAATAATCATCATCATCATCATCATTATCATCATCATTATCATCACAATAATCATCATCATCATCATCATCATCATCATCATCATCATCATCATCATCATCATCATCATCATCATCATCACAAAATAAATAGTATCAACGTACATAACATCTCCGATATTTACAGATTTATTTTTTTTGTTCATTCCGGCATGTTATTTTGTTTATGCATTCAAGAAAAGAGGACCACGATATATCATAGATACACACATAGCAAGTTAGTAGTAATTAATAATTCGTGAACAATCGGATACATTTGATATCACAATACGTGTTAGCCCAAAACTTATTTACTCACCCTGACCATTGTAGTTCAAACATTCACAGTAACAAAACCAAAAACACTAGTCACGTACACCAATTGCGATATAAAATGCACGTTGTTGATGCGAGTACAATTGGACAACACTGTGAGATGTATCACTTATTGATATCTTTTGCTGACAGGATGCACTCTAATATTTGACGCAAGCGGAACTCTCAATGTAAGATAGTGAATGTACATCTTTATCCGGCGTATAACGGATGTTATGGTAAATTTTCACCAACATTTCCGCATGCTTAACTTTATCAGTCGCGCGTCGTGCGTCGATAATATTTATCTCTTTGATACACCGGGGGTCAAACTAGTATCCAATCATCAAAGCACTCAATCGGACAATTTGTGTCCGTATACAGTCATGACGTGTTCTGTACTTGGACAGGCTGAGTACATATAGAAAACAACACATTTACATCAATGTTATTGGCCACGTGTTTGGCTTGTGTCAACATGAAATTCACACAGTTATGGCACGAGCTTTAATTTAAGAAAAGTATGCATTAAACTTATGTAACTCATGTAAGCCAGACACATCCATCGTGTTTAAAATAGGTCATTCGTTCATCAGTTGGTACGCAAGTCAATGATAAGATAAACAAGATCTATAGTTATCTGCATACTACTGACATTTGTATAAAGACAGTTTATTTTGTAGATTAATGGATAACTAACCTTTTCATATCGAATTTACTAGTGCTTTCTTTGTCTTCTTTTTTTTTTATCTTTTATATATAGTGGCATTATGTCGTATCAATTTGAAATTCTGTGTATGCGATTATCTAGAATAACAAGAATGGATCAGGTCGGCGTGTACTATTATTATACCGATACAATCTCGAAACAACGTCTTTTTTATAAACTGTATGGCTTGCATTCGGAAATTGTAGTCGAACAATATAATGTTTATTGAACGAAATATATAAATACCTGTTATTAGTTCAACCACTGCCGTACACGTACGAAGTTATTTTGATCACAATAAGTGACTACCACAAAGACACTATATCTTCTCTCTCACGAGAGTGTTTTTGTTTAATTGTATCACATGTTTTCGCATGTTGTGATTGAACTTAACTGATTGTGATTTGTCATAATTTTACTAGTCTAAGGTAATGTAGGCACAATATATTACCCAAGAGAACTTCAATTTACTGTTCAATCTGCACGCAAAACACGACAAGTTTTAATCATAAATTGTTGTATTTAACATGTAATCATACTCCAAAAAAAAGCGAAATAGTCGTACTTTAATAATATCGAAAACTTTAACGGGCCGTTCATGTACCTATACAATATTTTAATCATTTGCAACTCACTAATACTTTTGATAATTCAAATAAGCTTGCTGGTTGTTGCGAACATTAACTATTCTGTTGTGAAGACAATGAACAACCTTACGAATTACGCGCGTTTGCATTTTAAGTTACACTATGATGACATTATAGAACATTTCATTTCAAAATCTTCATTCTTTCATTTAAGTCGCTAGATTATAGTTTTATCATTGATAACCCAACTGCAGCTATCATTTTATACAATAAAGTATTCATATTGCATCGATATTTCTCAGTTTCCATTCATCTAAAAAGTATGCATCTTAGAAATATGTTTGTTTCACTCTTCATAATGGTATTCGAAGTAACTTCAAGCAGACTATGTTGTAGATTTATTTGTATTTTACATACTCTTTGTATAAAATCATATACATAAACATACTAAATGTATGTATTAATTGCAATTGATGGACAATCAAAACTGGGAATCTAACGTAGTGCCGGGAGACACAAATCACTACCGCTGTTTCTAACTTAGTGCTTTGCATGAACAATAGGATTGTATTTCGAAATTGTAGAAACCCACGCTCATTGTCACGTAGTTGTATGCTAACAACGACATTAGATTAGTGTCCTGCAAACAGTTCTTGCACTCATTGGATGGCGGCTTATTTCTGCAAATAAAATATACAATTTATTATAAGTATTCTTTTGTAAATATGTTTTTGAATATGAATTAAGATTTTTATCCCAGCGCCACGACGCATAGAATAAATCGAGAATGCAATTATCCTCTTTAGTTTACTACATAGGATCACAAACAACGCCTTCTTTTAAAGTTTGATTTAAATAAAATCAATCTTTATTTGTTTTCAGAAGACTGTTGGGTGTTGAAATTGTAATATGGACGATTCCATTGTTATCAATCGTTATTTAAAACACACATATTATTTTAATATATCCCCATACTATGTCCTATGCATCAAACTCATTTATTGAGATCACGATCAAATAACTTTTTTACTAATACATATTATAAATTCTTAAATAAAGGACAAATACATAGATATATTGTACACAAGAAACAATGGTGTCAAATGTAAACAATCTTTAAAGGGACTGTTAAACACGAATGACGAAAAATGAAAAGTTCTAAAATACCGTATTTTTTACAATTATTAGTTTATATTGATTTAAATATCACGACTGGTATATAACATTTCTTGAACAAAGTTGTTTTTTATTTTTACTTTATTTATTTATTTTTTTTATTTTTACTGGGTATGCATACCAGGTAACTACCAGTGAACTATAAATAACGCAAGTAGATTGATCATCATCGTCACGTGGTAAACCCAGGAATTCAAATTGTGCATGCGTAGTGAATTGTATATATTTTATATATACAATGATCAATCTACTTGCGTTATTTATAGTGTGTATATCGTTATGTCACCTATTTTCGCGATGTACTTTCGATTTTACATCGCAAAATGTTATTACCGAATATACTGAAAATATGAACTTTTTTCAAGTAATATACCAGTCGCGATATTTTAATCAATATAAACTAATAATTGTAAAAAAATACGGTATTTAATAACTTTTCTTTTTTCGTCATTCGTGGTTTACAGTCCCTTTAAAAGTTAAACTGAGTGACATTTTGCAGCAAGTCTTATTGTGTACACTTTTGATACACTTTGTAAACAACCAATTGCAAATGTGGTATGCTAACATAATGAATCAATAGGCAGTGGTGGTTTTATTAATGGGATCATCCACTACAAATTGCTACATTTGTATTGCAAAAGTATGCACAATATGATTATGCGAAACAAAGTTCACAATTTGAGTTTGCTTCAAATAATGAACACAGAGTAGTTCACATCTTAACAATATTCATTTTTAACACTTCAGCACATTAAAACAGTTAATTGCAAGTGCAATGCGATAACAAGTTTGGTAAACAAATAATGTTATGTGTTACCCGCATGTGCCAATCGTGAATAGCTGTAGCGTATAACACTGTTGTCCTTCCACATTATGTAAACTGCGGTAATTGCTTCGAATTGTGTATGGAACGATGGACTTGTACCTGGAAAATATCAAACGAACTGCTTCAACCGATATGCCCCTTTAACTTATTCATTTGTTATTTATTGAAGGTCATTGACCAAGTGTCTTTGCAGCACAATAACCAGTAAACAAAGTATGTACATTATCCACCAGAGAACTTCAGGGCATTAACACTGGTAAATAAGACTAACACGCTTCCTCAAATATTTAGGAATACAAAAACTCCAGAAACATTATCAGGAGAAACATAAATGCACGCTAGTCTTTAATTTAAGGCAAGCGCCCAAACGTCTGTACCATGGAACGGTAAAAGCAAACAAGTGTGGCGAATTAAATCATGAAAAACCTCACACATTGCCTTGATTTAATAACCGAAAAACGCAAATATCAAAGCATCACTGGGAGATAACCCCTTCAATCTCTTGTATTATTGTGCCTATTGACCACACGTGACCACAAAGCAGGAAATACGTGTATCACAACACAATATAAACCGAGTGTGAGGGTGTGAAGTAAAACGGGGCAACGCAATTGGAGTTAAATCGGTTAAAATGCACGTGGTTTCTTAAAATTGTTATTCAAATGAAACAATAACGTATTTCTATATCTGTGTGTCATCATCTATAAATTTGAATTAATAGTTTTAAGTTCAAAAGTGTTACATATCTTCAAAGCCTTGAGACAAGACATATACACAAATGTCAACAATCTGGCATTTTTTAACGAGCGCAACTTATGGGGGATAAATGACTAACGGATATAAGTATAACAGCCGGCAGAAAATATACAATCAGTCGCAATTAAAAGTGTAATAACAAATTAAAGCCTGTAATACGCGTTTCACCTCGGTCATGCATATGTCCCCGGGTTTAATTTCAAATGTACTGCCTATGATAACCCGAAGAGCGTTTTATTGAAATTTATTTGCACAATACCGTTGGCATAAGAACTTACGTCTGACAACAATCATCGCCATCACCAGATGCAGCTAGGCATTCTGTTTCGCGTGTTGGCTCCAGCAAAGCAGTGTTCTGTGCCTTGAGGTATACGCATGTATTGGTCAACAGCGATGGTAGGCCCGTCTGCACTTGGTACTCCTCCACAGTTGGGAAGAGGCCGGGAAATTTTCGATTGAGGGTTTCGAAACTATAGAAGAACATTTAAAAATGATTTTCTAAAAAAATAAATAACAATTTAAGTATTGAAACATTTATCTCTATTTAACATGTAAAACAACTTATATAGTTAATTACCGTTTAATGGTAATATTATTGTATGATGGTAACATCGGTGTTATAAAGTTGGTATGTTCAACTATAAAACAAGATATCTTTTGTATCGATATCTTTTCGAATTCTTGTATCAAGAATGTATCATTTTTTACACGTTCAACCAAAGTGCTGTGTTCACTAAAATGTTTGAAAATATTTTAAAACAAAGCAGGTTTGTAAATATGTTGATGTACTAGTATCGAAGTAACACGTGTCCATAAAATAATAAACATGTGTTTATACACTCGGATTTATCAGTGCCAACTTATTAGTAAAATATGTCAATAAAAACGTTATTATCATACATGGAGTCATTATAATGCATTTACCTGCTATAATAGCATGTGCCGAATTGACAAATGGTTACACCCTTGTCGGACATAACCACTTCTTGTCTCGGTCCTAGGTTCTCTAATTTGAGCGGAACCTTTTGAAATCCAGCCAGTTCTATGTCCGCGAGTGTCGACTCTAATTTGAGCGGAACCTTTTGAAATCCAGCCAGTTCTATGTCCGCGAGTGTCAATGACGTACAATGCATTAGTACATTGAGCAATAGAGCTTTCTGAAATGAAATAAGATTTTTTATTTATTTAGTGAATTAAAGAACGGTTATGTCTTTTAATAAACGGGTTAATGTAAACTTGTGATGATACTGTTTTCTTTGTTCAGTAGACTTAATTTATATATCACAATGTCATCGTAATAACTAGCGCTTACTGGTCAAGTTATACCAATAACATTCAATGTATATGCTACTTATTTTGTAAGATCTACACACATTAATAAAGTGAAAATCCACTTGCAATAGATGTAATCACCAAATCGAAATCTTATTTCATATCAGGCAAGTGATCAAATTCTGAATAATTTGACAACAGACTAAATCACACGACAAATACAACCACACCTGAATAAAACTGGGATCACCGCTCTGGAATGTTAAATACAACGACCAAAACCTCACATGGTTTTAATTATATACATATATTGAAATCACATTATTGAAATCACATTCAAATACAATGTACTAATTAATTGATGCTCCCAATAGCAATTTTATAAATAATTATGATAAGCGGAGTATCATTATTATGTTTTTATGCAATACACATTGTCAATTCATGAACATGTAGAACTCCAGAAAGAACAACAACACAATAAACAGAAACTGAAACTAAAAGTAATTCATACCACGCGATAATCCATTCCAAATGCGTTAAAACTAATTGAAAAAACAACAACAGATGAATGTGTTCTGACAAAGATTGAATGTGTTAACACTGAAATGGAGCACAATTTCTGAAGTTAAGATTTCTTCAACTACTAGCGAGTCAAACTGGGTTTAAGTAGCCATGTCACTCTCATCGGAAATCAGCGATGTATTCTAAGTAACGATAAGTGAGCGACTATCTATAAATAGATAGCCATTGACGCAGAGATCCAATGAACATGCAATGACTGATGCGATTAAATTACATGTGTGTTGAAGGGGGTTTCCCCAAATATCCCCAAGTACAGAAAACATCAAGTAGCTATTAAGATGTCAGTGTGTAGTTATGACTAATTTTACAAGTTACCTCAATGCAAATGACCCGACATTTATTTGGACTTATATTGTCGGTTTAAATGTGCCAATAAACAGCTAGCTAGTTTAAGCTCTTAAAATGTCACGAAACACCTTAGACATTTAACAAGTAGAACAAGACCATGGGTCAATTAATAATGTCAGCGTTGTTGTGTAGGGTATTTAGTGAAAGTGTATTGCATTGCTATACGGTCGACTTTAACATGGCGCCGATTTTAATTTGAATATGATTTAATTACACAGAAAACCATGCGAACACAAACATTTGTCGACAATTTCTAAGTACCCAATCACAGCAAAACTCTGATTATTAACGGGTATTCATCAGTTGTGTGTAATTAAAACAAAATTAAACATAAAGCATTTTTATTTTGTATATTGGGTGTTGGTACTAACCCGGACTTAAACTTAATTGCCAGTCCGTGTTGCTATAAACAGCGCACTACTTTCAATTTACGTTGACGTGTATTTCTATGCTAATTACTTTTGTTTTAAATCATCATGAGTACCGTACTCCGGGTCGCATACAAAAACAGTCATTTAATAAACTATACATTATGAAAGTAGTGTGTAATTTACAAGAGCGTTTCATAATAATAAATGTGGGAAGTGTAGTTAGGAGAATTAATAAACACGTAAAGAAAATGCTAGTTTATTTAAACACAAAACATGCCGGTGAATGAGTATTTCAATAATAACGCGATGAAAATAGCTCTTTATACATGAAACGAGCTAAGACGTCATTATTATTTCCCCAATGTTCATATAACCGTTTGAACCATGAATCAATTTATTGTTAAGCCTTTTACATATTAACCTATCGGTAAACCTAGGTTTTATGTGAGATCTCAAACGGAGACTGTTCACATCTATTATACTTTAAACGACAAATTTTATAGTGATTTTCAATGTTCGAATATTGACAACGAGGTTAATTTTAATGAAGAAACACGACTTAAGCTGAATATTGAGCTGATGTTCATTCTGCTTGATAGTTGCGTCCTTGTTTATAACAGTATGTGTTGTGTAAATTGGTTATTTTTATGTAGTTAAGAATTGAATAAGTACTAACAAGCCAAACTGGGTTTCAGTACGCATGTCACCATCATCCGAACAGGGCGATGTAATTTAAGTAACGGTTTATCTATAATTAAATAGCCATTGACGCAGATGTTAAATGAAAATGCACTGACTGACGCGATCAATTTACATTTGTGTATAAAGGGGATTTCCCAAACAATATTAAGTTTAACAATCTTCAAGTAGCTTTTAAAATGTCAGGGCGTAGTTATGTGTAATTTTTACACGTTACCTGAATATTAAATGACATGAAACATACTTGTTTTAATATGGTCGGTTTAAATGCACAGTAAACACAACGAGCTAGTTAAAGCTCTTGACATTACATTAAACAAAACATTAACATAACATTTAAGAAGCAACACATACCATGGTTACGATAAATAATGCCAGCGTTGCTGTGTAGGGTATTTGGTGAACATGGTCTGCTTTGCGGTCGTCTTTCATCTTAGCATGGCGAAAAGTTGAGTCGAGTAAACTTTAATTAGCCAGACATCCCTGCGAATAAAAACACTTATCAATCATTGCTATGTCAATACCCTATTACAGCATAACTGAACTGAAAAACACTGCTTATGAATGGGCATTCATCTGTCCTGAGACCTTTATTTATAAGTTGCCGTACTCTGGTTCGCATACAAAGACATTCATATAAATAACTATATCCGTAATAAATGAAGTGTGTGTTTTTCAAGGGCCGTTTTATAACGATACAGTAGGGAAGTTGTGATAGCGTTTTCATATTTGTAAACACTTCAGGCAACGTGCTATAGTTAAGTTCGCCAACAAATGCCGGTGAATAGATTTTCAATAATATAGCCATAAAAAATAGTTCTTTATAAATGTTAAGAGCTAAGACGTCATCATTATTGCCCCTGTGTTCATACAACAAATAGATTAAAACGGAACAACCATTAAGCAGACATATGTTAAGGCGTGTACACATTAAACTATTTATAAACCAATAAATCCCCGCCCTTGGTTTTATGTAAGATTTCTAACATAGATTGTTCATATCGAAGTGCAGTAAACGTTTACGCCTATTGGAAGATGACTTACTAAAAATAATTACTATTTATATAAATTCGGCAGTACATTATGTAAGACAATTTGTAAAGACATATACACTAAAATAACTACATTTAGGGTTATATTGTGAACGTGCGAAGTCTATATTTCACCGAGTACAATTGAAATAATTAGTCAGAATTACAGGGATATACCTGTTGTCAAATCCTAGCAATTTCAAAGCGGTAGCGATACATTGTGTGGCAAGTTATTACAAAAAATGGAGAATTACGGGGTGTATGTGTAGAAGGTTTTATCGAGCGCACTTTATAGACATCACCCCCAAAGACTGCTTAATCGATTGAAGGGTGATATTACGAGATGCTGGAGTGCCCCGCTCCAGAACAATCCTGTGTCTTTAAATGGCCCTTGTGAAGCACCTTTTACACTGTACATCGTTTCTCATGGTCTCGTGCGAAAAACGAATTAGCTTGGTTGTGTTAAACTATTTTGATCTAAATTACCATGATTTATGGCTCCAGAGTGTGACCTTTTAACCACGGATCCCGTTGAAGGATGAAGTTGATGTCCTGGCGAGCTGTAAATGTTGGCGTATAGCTATGAAAAACAGGTTTTGCGCGGGACACACTGTTCTCACGAAGTGATTTTTTTTAATTTACTATGTTTACGATTGTCTTGCATTGATTTATTTGGGAAGCGGACATCGACAATGAGCGAGGCTTGGTATAGGGGAGATAACCCTGGGTTAGGGGTAGGATTAGGGTAAGGGTTAGGGGTCGGGTTAGGGTTAGGGTAAGGGTTAAAGCTTACCCTAACCCTAACCTGACCCCTAACCCTAACCCTAACCCTTACCTTCTAACCCTCCATGCGCATTACAATACCAGGCGTTGTCCGCTTCCCGATTAATTTACACACACACACACACACACACACACACACACNGCACGGATATATCGAACTTACCGCGAGCGGGCTCGACATTAATTAATCCAGAGATATAAATGAATACCCGTTACAATGAAATTTGTAAATACGGACCCAGGTCATTAGTAAACATTACTGCTTTATATTTTATTGGAGCTTTTAAGGTACTGGTGACCACTTTTATTAATACGGACTTTCAAGTATATGATAATTCGCTCTACATGCAGCTTAAGTCTTATTTCTTCATAAAAGTTCACCTCTTCTCCATATTCTCAAATTGGAAACCGCTATTAAATTATTCAAATAATGAATTCGAATAAAGAGTAATCTAAAAAGTGAAACGTCTTATTTAATCAAGCAAAACATTTATATTAATATAAGCGGATATCATCTAGTACGCTCACATAATTGACATTGAGTTTCGATTGCAATGTTTTAACGAACCAATTTAACCTTTCAAATCACGGATGTTTGCTCAATAGGAAGATGTGGCAATATGTTAATTCGATCCCCACTAGACATTCTACCAATGACAATGAAATGACATTTTAGATTATATTCTAATGACATCACGAATAGACTATCCACACACTATTTGCCTGTATCCCACACTTCCGCATTGAGATTAGGTTATGTTGGAGAACTGTTCTGTACTGACCACGTTGCATTTATTATTACCTAACATCCAAAGGCCATGTTTGACTGTAGGTCGAGTTGGGTCAACCCCTAGATCACCGGTTCAAGTATTTAAAAATTGGTGTCCGTGAATTTAGGTGAGTGCGTAAGGGACATCATTTCCGTTAATGACTTGTACATTATTGTGCATGTAACACCATTTGACTGTCTATTGGCCGATGCTCAAATCTCTTATTTGATGGCGTTTAATGCGTCCCTCATTCGTGCGAGCATTCGTGCGAGCATACGTCAGAGTGTCCAATATAAGTTTAAAAGTTATTTTTAAACGTTTATACTTTCAACGTCAAACTGTATAGTGATTTCCAATGTTCGAATATTGAGAACGAGGTCATTTTTAATGAAGAAACAAGACTTAAGATGCGTGTAAAACTGATTTTTGTTATACTTGACAGTTGCGTCCTTGTTAATAACTGTATGTGTTGTGGAAATTGGTTAAACTTACGCAAGTGACTCATGTGTGAACTCGGACTAGATATTGTCTAGATAAACACTTTGACCAATTTTCACAACGATTTAGTCATGATTTTGCCTCTAGAGTGGTAAGAGGATTTTTCTAAGATTACTGGTGACCTAGTTTTTAAACGATTGAGAACCATATTCGAATTCGGATTCAATATGACCAATATAAACATTCTGACAAAGTTAAATAAAGATAAGATAAACAATATAGCCTATAGAGTGGTAACGAGCTCAAAGTTGAAGCAAACCACACGCCGAAATACGACCGATGCCGGACGTGGGTTGATCACAATTTCTCACCTTTGGCAGTTCGTGCTTCAATGAGCTAAACATGCATGTCTATCTTTTAACTTCCTCATTCAGGTTCATTTGCATGTCACCAACCATACGGGAAACACCCGCATAAATTGAATGACTCGTCAAAATACTGCAGAAAGCTATACTCGTATGTGCACGAGAAGTGAATACTACTCGTTAAGTTAAAGTATGTAGTTAACAGAAGCGTTTAGTTTTAACATAAACTTCTTATGTCGAGACGATGTTATACAAAATAAAACTATCCGTTTGCTACAAACAATACCATTAAACTGAATACAACCGCTTAAAAGGTCAAACGAACTATCTTATGAGAGTTAAATTCAAAACGAGCTGTTTTGGAATTAAAGTGTGTTGGTACGATCCAATACTTCTTAGTTACTGGGCAAATATATTCGGGAATACCAGGGAATCATTAGATCTTTCAATTACGCATCAGTTAGAAACACGATTGCTTGTTTTTGTGTTTTCTTTTTTCATACACACAATGCTAATTTCTGAACAACCCAAATTTACTTTAATTGACACACATAACTACCAGCACTTAAGAAGTGAACATACACTTTTTTAATCGAAATTATTATATTACATGCACATTCAATTTGCCTTTAAAGCAAGAATCCGTCATCGGCATACTGTGCACAAAATCCTGACATGAGATATAAATGAGTACCCGTTACAATGAAATTTGTAAATACGGACCCCGGTCTTTAGTAAACATTACTATTTGATATTTTATTGGAGCCTCTAGGGTATTGGTGACCACTTTTATTAATACGGACTTTGAAGTACATGATAATTAGCTCTACATGCAGCTTAAGTATTATTTCTTTATAAAAGTTCACCTCTTCTCCATATTCTAAAATTGGAAACCGCTATCAAATTATTCAAATAATGGATTCGAATAAGGAGTCATCTAACAAGTACAACGTCTTATTTAATCAAGCAAACATTTATATTAATATAAGCGGATATCATCAATCTAGTACGCACACATAACTGACACCGAGTTTCGATTGCAATGTTTCAACGAACCAATGTAACCTTTCAAATCCCGGATGTTTGCTCAATGTGGCAATATGTTAATTCGATCCCCACTAGACATAATACTAATGACAATGATGGCCATTTTAAATTATATTCTAATGATATCACGAATAGACTATCCACACAATATTTGCCTGTATCCCACACTTCCGCATTGAGACTAAGCCAATCACATTAAGCGACACAATCATTGAACAGCCGTTTACTTAACGATATACACGCCATGTTAAATCCAATATGCTGGAGGACATGGTCTTTACTCACCACTTTGCATTTATTATTACCCTACATTCAAAGGCCATGTTTGACTGTAGGTCGAGTTAGGTCAACCCCTAGATCACCGGGTCAAGTTATCACATATTGGTGTCCGTGAAATCAGGTGAGTGCTAAAGGGACATCATTTCCGTTTAAAACTTGTACATGATGTGCATGTACCATCATTTGACTGTTTATTGGACGAGGCTCAAATCTCTTATTTGATGGCGTTTGATGCGCCCCTTATTCGTGCGAACATTCGTGTGAGCATACGTAGGCGTGTCCGTTATAAGTGTAAAGGTTATTTTTTAACGTTTATACTTAAAACGACAAATTGGATAGTGAAGTTCAATGTTCGAATATTGAGCACAAGGTGATTTTTTATGAAGAAACAAGACTTAAGCTGCGTGTAGAGCTAATTTTCATTACACTTGATAGTGTCGTCCTTGTTAATAACTGTATGTGTGGTGTAAATTGGTTATGCTTTCGCAAGTGACTCATGTGTGAACTCGGCCTAGATATTGTCTAGATAAACACTCTGACCAAGTTTTACAACGATTGAGTCTTGAATTTTCCTCTAGGGTTGAAATAAGGTTTTTTCTAAGATTTCTGGTGACCTAGTGTTTAAACGTATATAAGATCCATATTCGAACTCGGCCTAAATATTACCAATATAAACATTACGACCAAGATTAATAAAGATTAGATGAACAAGATAGCCTATAGAGTGGTTACAACCTCAAAGTTGAAGCGCATCACACGCCGAAATACGACGGATGCCGGACATTGGCTGGTCACCTTGGGAAGTTCGTACTTCAATGAGCTTAACATGCATGTCTATCTTTTCACTTCCTCATTTAGGTTCATTTGCATGTCAGGAACCATACGGGACACACCCTCATAAATTGAATGACTCGTCAAAAAACTGCAGAAAGCATTGCTATAATCTTATGTGCACAAGAAGTGAATACTATCGTTTAGTTTACGTATGTAGTAAACAGGTGATTTTACTTTGTATCCTAACGTCTTATGTCGAGACGATGTTATACAAAATAAAACTACCCGTCTGCTACAAATAATAACATTAAACTAAATACAATAACTCAAAAGTTCGGAAGAATTATCATTTACCTATCTTGTGAGAGTTAAATTCAAAACAAGTTGTGTTGGAATTGAAGTACGTTGGTACGATCCAAAACAAACTTCTTAGTTACTGGGCACATATTCGGGAATAACAGGGAATCATTAGTGTATTCAACAAANATAGCATCTCTTTCGCGATGCACGGGCTCGACATTGAACATATAAGTGCACGGGAAAATGGAGGTCGTGATTTGAGTATTAGTCAAATTATAAACGTGCAACTGTTGCGATTTGAGGAACTGAACTTATTTTACCTAGAGAAAAACGAACTAAACGACTAAACCGAATAAACAACTAATCAACGATTACAATAACTATTAAAATAACTACCGTTATAATCCCATTGAAAAGCCGTGATTTACATGTTAAATTAACTATATATTTATAAGTTGGTTCAACAATAAAACAACATAACACCGTATAGTTTAATATCTTTTTATCAATACGATCTGTAACACTTTAATAATAAAATGCCATCCTTTGCACGAAGGCACCACACACAACGCAAAACCGGCATATGAATTTGATGGTGTCTTTTTAATATATCAGGTTTTCTGCTAATTCAGCTACTGTAACAGTCAAATAACACCCTAGCCCACACACATCAGGTAGTTATGATGTTACATGCCTGACTGTGTGATATACGCTGGCATTAAATCAATACAGCAAATTTGAGCTGTTAACAATTTAGGAAAATCGTAGCACTTTGCTTGGTCGGAAACAGTTCTAAAATTATATTATCATGAGTATTATGTTATCTTTTTAAAACCCTGGAAACGCGAATGGCAAGACCAGATGTACCATTTTAAAAATAGAAAAACATAGTAATAATTCAACTAAACCAACAGTGAGTATATTAATTTTCATTTAAAGTCTCCACTAATTCCCCGCCATTCAGGAAACATATTTAGTTTTAAATCGCGATAACTAGCCCGAGGTATCATAGTCGCAGACTGATAACTGTCTTTTCAGACATGTTTCCCCTAATTATCTGTTAAATGTATACGATCTTAAAACGTATGTACGCGTTTACGATCGCAATTCGATATTGCACATAGTACATGATTAGGCATCTTCATATAAGGCATCATAAGACAGGTATTATCTTCGTCTCAACGACCAGTGTGGTAAATATGTTTTTTTTAATTCATCACTGACAGAATATTCGTACGCATGGAGTTTGTAAGACTAAACGTGTTGAATGCAAACGCTTAAAATCTCACTCGTGACAAATAAAGTGATGGCAACACAAAAATAATTGCCTATGAGCTTTCATATATTTTGTAAATCATTCGTAGCATTTCTCACATACCAGCCGCACATATTTGACACATTTAAGAGTGACATTAACCTTAATGCGATGGTAAGATGTTTTACGAGCAAAATGCCGTTTTCACAGTTGTGGCAAGCTATTTAAAAATTATACAAATAATAATCATTAAATTAAAGCCATAGGGACTAACGGAGGGACGCTAAACAAAGTGTTTTCGCCTTTATGTGAGAAGAACAATGTCACATCTTTACAGTATGACAACATGAAACTTTAATTTGTCGTATTTAAACGATGAACTTCCATTTTTTATGTTTGCAATCACTGACAGTTTTAGAAACCCTATGCACGAAACCCTAGGCATGAAACCATATGCATAAAACACTATGCACTAAACCAATGCATAACCATATGCATGAAAACACCATGTATGAAACACAATGCATGGAACCATAGGCATCAAACACTATGCACTAAACCCCATGAATAACCGTATGCATGAAAACACCATGCATGAAACCATAGGCATAAAACCATATGCACGAAACACCATGCATGAAATCCTATGCATGAAACCATATGCATTAAACCCTATGCATGAAACCATATGCATGTAACCCTATGCATGAAACCATATGCATGAAACCATATACATGAAACCCTATGCATGAACCATATGCATGAAACCCTATGCATGAAGCCATATCCATGAAACCCTATGCATGAGACCATAAACCCGAAAAGACCTCTAAGGTAAGATCAACTTTTACGACAATGGTTTTACGACAATGAATTTCCGGATTTGGGGCTACAAGCCACCAAGAAAACAGTAAAGTGACTGGCAGTATTTTCGCTAGATATGTATCCACTCATTCACCGCATTACAGGACATGCTTTGAGTTGTAACTCGCGGTTGTTCGTCCAACTTATAAGACTGATAATTATCCTTTATTTGCAGGCGTGTTGCAGCTAATTATATGCTATATTGATATCATCAAAAAACCTTTGTATGCACTTACGATTGCGTAATTAGATATTGGAAAGATAGCATGAGTATGCAGCTAGAGATACGGAGTCATAAGACAGGTATAGTCTTCATCTCGACAATACATGTTCTAAAGTAAGTCTGCAATCGGTCAGTGACCGAATATGAGTCACATAGAGTTTTTAGGAAGGTTTGTGTTGATGGCTAATGCAGGCATTGTCAACAGCAGTCCCTATTCTTGGGCATGACATACTTAAGGATAATTATAAACTCGCGGACGTATTAGGTACACACATCATACAATATTTCTCCGGGCGACAAGAAAATCTTCAACGGCCACATATTGACCGCAAGAAGCATTGTTGACAATGTCTTTAGTATTCTTCCCAATAGATTTTGATGTTTGCTCAAACATTAATGATGAAAAAAATCTCCAAGCTAATGTGGAATTCTCCTACACCTCAAATGCAAATAATCATTGGTTATACCTGACAAATACATCAATAATGCAGTCGAATATGTGTCAGTGCAGCATACAATGATATGAAGACCAGTGTTTAACAGCTCTATATTTTTATTGGATATTGTGGTATTCAATGTTACACTGTACATTTATGCCTACTTACAAGTTTTATTGATTGACATTGATTAATAATGTTAGCAACGTGGATTTAAAAAAATCGTTTGTACATATCAATGCTAGCACTTGGTGTAAAATAATGCAAAATTAAACAGTTTTAACTGTTTATGTCAATAAGTTAACTTAACAAACGGTTGATGTTTTAAGCTCGTTTATGCATGGAAAATTTGCAATAAGATTTACTAATCTTTCATCAAATCATAATGATTTCTTTGTCGATTTATTTAAAATCAGATGAAATGCTTCATGATGGTTGTGGTTAATGTTTAATCATTTTTAGCAAGTTTAACACACCCCGGTAATTTATTGAAGATACACACTATTACTTAGTCATCTTCAAATATACAGAAGTAAACGCATGTAACACTTAAATGTGAACAGTCTCCCTTTGCGATCTCAAATAAAATCTAGTGTTGGGATTTAGTGGTTTATAAATATCTTGATAGCGTAATATGTTCACGCCTTAACACCTGTTAAATAAATTCATACGTATTTAATGTTTTGAACATGACCGTAAGATCTATGTATAGATCACTTGTTACTACAAACATAATCATAAACAAACGCCAAATAGGTTATTAAGGTAAGATATTTTTTACAAAAAACACATGCAATATCCAACCGAATTTCCAAACATTACATGAAGATGTATTTTTGTTCATTATACAACTTCATTAATACATTAAACACTTTTGCAAACTCAATCACAGGTTATTTTTAACCAAAGTTATTATGATAAAATATCTTTTGACAGGTTTTACTTGTTTGGGAAGTAAATGTATGTAAATCGTACTTAGGTCAAATGTCAATACATACGCGACTGGTGGTGAATGAGGTATTTCAATCAAATCATTGAAATGTATATTTTTCTGGGCGTTCAATTTGTGGTTGAATAAATCTATTTATTTTGGCTAAAACCAACGAAGTTATATTGCCTTTTTGTTTCATATAACATACACAGTTTTCTCCTCTTTCAAATGCATTGTTATTAAACGATCATAAAAATAATAGCACACTTCTAAATGCTTCGTACACTGTGTTTATGAATTATGAGCTTTCTACGCGACCAACTCTCAATTTCTCATTATGCATCGTATCCATAGTTATTACCATATGTATGTATTAATAGCAAAGTGAACGGAGAGTTTAGGGTTTTATCTTTTTCGTAAGAATACCCTAAATACAACATTATAATTTGTATGGCAAAGTATTGGTGGAGGTTGCGTCGATGAATTATACAAATGTTTACCATTATGCTCTTATAAACTATCAGAACTATTTCGTGAGGTTTTATTCGTTTTCTTATTTATACAATGCATAAGGATTGTGGTTAAATGATATGTTTTGTTAAACTAGCTATTATTGTCATTAAAGCGTGTTGCCGGAATAAAGAAACTGCCAAAGTGTTATGTCATTTTATGTGTTATGTATCTTGTAACGTTACACTCGATTACAAATACATTTAATAGCTATATGTGCTACGTTGTAGTGTTCTATTTAGCATGTGTGTTGGGAATCAATTTAAATTGACGAATTGGAATACACTACGTGCGCCAACGTTCAATCAAACACGGCGTCATTGGCTGTTTATTTATAGATATTCGCTCACTAGCAGTTACTTCAAATCCATCGCTTAGTTTTGGATGATGTTGATATGACTTAAACCCTATTTGAACTAATGTCAGTTGTAACAACTAAATTGTATGTGTGGTACTTGGCACGTGCAACGTTGTGAAAACAAAATCAACACATCAACCGGGATTTTTCAACTATCATTTTAGATTAGTTTGGGAGCTGTTTTGTATGCTTATCGAGCAGTATGTCTTATTTTTAGCTTGTTCTTCGGTACTTTACATGTGGCTGTTCCAACTAATGTAGTTTAACATTTTTTTTAAAAACGTATTACAATATTTATTAAAAAATTCGTTGTAACTGTTTTTTAATTATATTTTTTAAGATCCTTGATTCTTTAGAGTTCAAGCCAGATTTCAACGTTTTATTTTTAGACTTTTTAGACACATTTTTTAGTAAATGCATGCGCATTCATTATAACCTCAAATAAGGTGTTTTAATTAAACGACAATGTTAAATGTAAAATAAAACATCTGTAAATAGACTTCATTTTAATTACCATTCAGTGAAAAATATCACTGTGGTTTTCTCTTGCAAACCAATGATAAGGAGATTATATTCCACAATGGATAGCTTAGGCGATATCTTCATTAAAGTTCGTCAATTAATGCTTTAAGGTAGGCAAGTAATCTTTGACGGTAATAATCAGACCAAAGTTTGGAAATTTCCTCGTTAAGAAAATATAATTGAACGTTTATTTGTGACTAAATCACATAGAGTTCATCGTCAAATATATACATGAAATAAGGCAAACATACGTACGCAGGCGTCGAAAAATCTTAAATAAAAAAGAACATGTTAAAGTTTCATGTAATTCAACTGTATGCCTTTTTGTTTAAAAAAAAATGACTTTGTGTTAGAATACCAGGATGGTATGAGAAAGCTTATTCTATTTAAATAAAGTTTAGCGAATGTTTCAAGTCGGAAATCGATGCAAAATATGTTATGCAGTCAAGTATTGTATATAGTTTGTCAGTTTTGCAATACAATGAACATTCGCATCAATCTATATATTACCGGCTTATAGGCCAGAAAACCAGACATTTGCAAGACGCAAAAATACAGATTTTCTGATCTCATTCCATAAGGTATATACACTGATTTTTTATATATCCAGTTCATCTTTGGGCATATTTTATTTCTCCTGTGTTTTGTTAATATCGCAACCAGTCCAACGCTTTGCAATACACTTTGCATACCAAATAAATGAACTTTTAAAATATTTAGTCGGTCGTAAATTGAGTTGGGATAGAAAAAGCATCTTATTAAATAATAATTTGATGTCGGTAGTTTTATCCCATACCTATGGAAGGATGGGCTGAACACAATGCCTAATGGACCATAGCATTTGTAAATTAATACGCCCATTTATCGCTTTCTTCATTGACATTCTTTATAAATATAAATCATTTTCAAGTGTCGACTTTCATATGTGTGTATCCGCATTCAAACAACTGTAATTGCGGCTTGATTGATAATTTAATGTTGATAGAGGCATTCGAACTAATATAAATCTCAGAAGGGAATGCCTGCGCGTTACGTTATCTTTTAGATATTGCAACACATTCTCGACATAGGTATTGTCTGTAAATTGTTAATACAATTAATCGTTGACAATATTTGCACATCAGATCTGTATAATGCCATAGTTGTTTTCTTTACAGACATTCAAACATATATATAATATTCACAGTTTTTATAAAATGTTCACTTATGTTCCATCCAAGTTAACGACAGAACTGATAAACAAGATACCAATGGCTATAGTATTTCTTGAAAACTTCGATTGTTTCAAAAGTCAAATTCGCTGTAAAAGTGGGATAACATGTTTAGTTTTATCGAAAAGGATAACAACTCCAGAAATGTCGAATACAAACGAACTCAACTATGGAGGTTCTCATGCTGGTTAGTACGTTTGTAGAGTATCATGCCTCAGCCAATCATTCTTTTTTTGGGGCTGTTTTCTACACAAGTTTAAAACTTTTTTTGAAAGAACATGCCACGACTCCAATTATGTCAACCAATCCGAACCACACTGAGGGAGTGCATTCATTCGCATGTGTGTAAGTATATTTGAAAATATGTATCCCACTAGCGACTGCACGTGTTGATTTGAGTGTTTAAGCAAGTTACACTTAGCTACAAAGTTCCATAATTGTGTGCGTGTTTATTTCAAACAAAGTTATATTCTAATTAAGTATTTGGCAATTGCTTATTATCAATTTTGTAAAACCACAATGATCTTCCAAAAAACAACAACAATATATTAAACATTAATAATCCATATGTGAAGTAATGTATACACCAATGAGTCTCCAAACAGGTTTTATGAGCCATCTCAAACTAATAATGTTAATATATATATCTTGTGTATACCTTCATATGACTTAGCGGTATTTAATTTACTGATATGATGGAAATTAGGAACAAAACTATGACAAAAATACAAAGAAGATGGATACACGAAAACATATACAAATATGTTTTTTTTAAAGATTTTAAGTCAAGAACGCAACAACCGGTGTATTGCGATTCAATATAGTTTGGTATCTTTTTGTATAAACTTTCAAATTGGTGACATAAGCATTACAGCGCTATTTGCAAACGCTTTTTTCACAGCCTATTTACATTGCGTAGGAGTGACACGTTATGACTAGGTTAATTTAAAAGTGAAACTTAACCTTGGGCTAACCCATTTATTGTGCAAAAGATACCCAGTGTGCGTTAAAGTCAGTGGATAATAAGGGCGGACTAAATAAATTGTATAGAGGAAGTATACGCATACTAGATTATAACGATCTTTAACAGACAGGTCCAAACGTGGTATTTTCTGATTCAATTGGGTGTTTTAAGTGAATGCCGTATATATGAAAGCATGATTTACGCCAACCCAATAATAAATTAACTGAATCGAATTTGCAAATTAATGTAATTGCATGATCATATATAACACTTGGGAAGCAAGACAAAGTGCATTATACTTGGCAGTGAATTTGAATTTTCAACTTAAGCCCATATTCAAACAGCATAACGGGCTATTTATAGCACGATATGTGGTTACAACTGTTTGAAAACTGTTAGCCCGCCGTAAGCAAAAGGAAATATTTGCTTAAAACATTTTGTGAAAAGAACAATCCACCGAAAGTTACGATAAGCGATTTACGACCAGAAAACGAAAGCGGTGTGGGCGGTTATGGATTCAAATTATTATTATTAAAGAAGATGCTGTGCGAGAAGATGCTGCGTGAGCAGTGGATCGATCTGTAAAAAGGTAGATTGAACTAAAGAACAAAAGGTCCACACTTATAGTTTTACCTATAGACGTCCGTGTTCACCCTCGTGAATGTATATAACCTCAATAAAACAGTTCAAGCTTTTACACTGGTTGTGAGGACGAAGCCTGAATGTACGCCGTCAGGAAAAGGACAATTATTGCTAACTTGAAAATTCAAAGCAATGTTCGTGTTAGTATCATTATTTTGAAATGGGAAAAACAGTTATTAATTCATTTAATGTACTTGCAGTGTTCATCAATTTTGAAACATTCAGCGAATTGTGTGAATGTTCGTTGTTACCTGCGCAGACACAGGTAATAAATAAGTCTCAAATATGTGTGATAGGTTCAGAGCTTAGCTGTAATCTGTTAACTAAAAGTTAGTTCAAACACTTTGAAAGTTTTTCACTTCCCCTCAAGTGGTCTGCCCTACTTCTGGTTAACATCTTCAGACACAAGTTGTTCCCTGAAATTGATTGAAGATTTATATATTGTTTAATATAAAAAATTACTTAAGCTTCATGTTGCAAATGTGCAGTTTAACATGTTTCAAACAGAAGAACGACGCTTTTTCGGTTTTTCTCTAACATATATCACTTTATATATCACACTTAAGCACATTTCAACAAGTAAGTCGATTTCTAACAACAAGTTTGAAACATATATCTACAGTTCAAGCTATTTATATTTTAGACTTAAACACTATTGTATCTTACCGATTCTTTATATATCATTTATTAATACTGAGATAAGTTTGAGGGTGTGTGTGTGTGGGCGGGGGGGGGGGNTTATTGTCGAGTGGTTTTAGTTAGCTCTTATATAAAACCAAGTCTGTAGCCTTAGTTGTTTCATAGTTAAGATATAGTTGAATCTAACCAATTCTGAACGCGTGCACGTAGCATCCAATGATAATCTGTCCCTCCAATATTCAGTTTGCTTGTTGAAAGTTGTTTAAGAAGCAATTACATTTTGGATGAGACATTGTATTATTTGTGTAGGATATTCCTACATATACCCTTATCGATCAATCAAACCTTATACACTCCCATTGATACGATTGTTTATCGAAAACATCAACTGGTTCTTGTTCTACTCACCGAAGTTGTGTTATAACCATGTTTATTTTCGTCAAGTTTAATTTGCTTCCATGACAAGTTAAAATTCTAGACGCCATCCATCTTTTCCATTTTAAAGCACTTGATGTAAGCAGGCAATTCTTTGTGGATAGGCATTCTTTGATCGAATGACAAAGAAACGACTTATTCATCAAAGAAATTACCCTTTTAATTCAACATCGATTTCCTTCGAAAAGTTAAAGAATGTAATTCACTGACACGTTTCTTAAATTAAATCCATCAATTGTTCACCAACACATCGCGTTATTCGAGTACATTTGACATTTTAACGAAGTCGATAACGAAGTCTCACCAGTTTCATTCCAGTTTTATATCCCAACACTGTTATTCACATTCATAATATTATAATAAACAAGCAAATTCGTAGAATTGATATCCCCCGCAACATATTTTTTGTTTAAGGATGGGTTCAAATCGGACGGTACATACTACGATACAAAGGGCCATTACATCGTTTTTAACAGATGGTGTACAATGCCATTTGGCGTGTATCATCCTCTTATCCATATATATACTCATACCAAGTTTCAATGAAATCCGCCAAAGCACTTCCAATATATGGCTCCGTACACAAAAGTGCCTATAGTAAAAAGCATTTTTTTCAAGATACAAAGGTCCATAACTCCGTTATTAACAAATGGTGTACAATGCCATTTGGCTTGCATCATCGTCTTATCCATATATATACTCATACCAAATTTCAATGAAAACCGACAAAGCACTTCCAAGATATGGCTCCGGACACAAAAGTGTCTATAGTAAAAAGCATTTTTTTTCAAGATACAAAGGGCCATAACTCCGTTATTAACCAATGGTGTACAATGCCATTTGGCTTGCATCATTGACTTATCCATATATATACTCATACCAAGTTTCAATAAAATCCGCCAAAGCACTTCCAAGATATGGCTCGGGACACAAAAGTGCCTATAGTAAAAAGCATTTTTTCCAGATACAAAGAGCCATTTCTCCGTTATTAACAGATGGTGTACAATGCCATTTGGCGTGCATCATCGTCTTATCCAAATATACACTCATACCAAGTTTCAAAGAAATCCGCTGAAGCACTACCAAGATATGGCTCCGGACACAAAAGTGCCTATAGTAAAAAGCATTTTTTCAAGATACAAAGGGCAATAACTCCGTTATTAACAGATGGTGTACAATGCCATTTGGCGTGCACCATCGTCTTATCCATATATATATTCATACCAAGTTTCAATGAAATCCGCCAAAGCACTTCCAAGATATGGCTCCGGACACAAAANTGGTATCCTGCTGGGAGTATTTCTCTTTCGTAGACTGCAGGGTATAGCCAGGTCTCGCTGCCGATTATGATGTCAGGGTCTATTTCCTCAAGTAGGAGCCAGAATGATGTGCGTTTGGCACGCATACTCTGAAAGTTTACAACTAGCACACGCATGCTGGTGGGGCTTTTGGGGTTGGTCTTTGCTTTACTGGCGAAGATGTATGTTGGGGGGACCCTATGGAGCTACTCTCTGAGTGGAATGAGGTAGTAGTATGGCAGGTATCTGGTGAGTGTGGCGTGTTAGAGAGGATGCTATATGTGTTCTCTGTGGCTATAGAAGTATGGAAAGAGTCTGCTGACATAGTGGTGAATAGTGTGCTGGAAAAGTTAGGTATTCCACAGCTGCAACAAATCCAACTGACGTTCGAAGTGAGGCCTTTATAGAAATATAAATAACTAGTCACCGTTTGACGTTATAGTATTTGTTGTTAATTGTCATATAGTTTAAAATGTATGAAGTTGGAGAGCATGTAGAGCGGATTTTCATTCTGCTTTATAATTGCGTCCTTGTTAATAACTGTATGTGTTGTGCAAATAGTTAACACGTACGCAGCTTAACCTTCAAATAAAGATAAAATCTGTACTAATTTACTAATTAGTTTACAAATCCGTTTTTTACAAATTGCATTACAACGCGTACGTAGTTATGTCTCTGCATTCATCATGTGGTGGTCAACTAAAGGTCGAAGGTCAACTAACTATCAGGACAGCAACTTATTGAGTCAAGTGGATCTAGTAATCATTATTGCTATAGTTTATTTGCTAAACGGCAACCGGCCCTTGCATATACATAAACACCTACAAACTGCAGTTAGGTATAATTTCAATGTGAACGCATATAATTCAATAGCGGTACGGCAAAACAAATGTTTAAGTTAAGAACACTTTACGTCTTTCGAAGGCATTTCGTAGTCCCACACTGGTGATGGAACTCTGGGTTTACTAGTTCAATCGCCCGTTCAACCCAAACTTGCTAACTTGTCTTTCGCATGCGACCAGTACACATCGAGGTGCAGTGTAATAAGTGTTTCACATCGGGCACCTAAAGACACACAATCGCTCTGGAATGTATGCCCTCACGTGGAAACAGGTTTCTGGGGTTATGACAATATAGTGCACTTAATCAAAACCTTCTATACATAAACCCCGTTTTCTCCAATGTGTCTAACAAAAAATGCCACATAATTTATGTCTTACGCCTGGAAATGGCTGTTGGTGCATTTTACTAAACTGCTCGCAAGATGAAAGGCGTTCGTTACAGTTTGGACAAATTCATAGTCTAAGATAAGAATATTAATTTAGTTGTTTTATCTGTAATACCGATTGTCATATGTCATTATTACGACGAGAGTAACTATGTTGTGATAACACGGTTGGGATATAGCATTGCATTGCTGACTAACGCAATTGTATAACCAGATTGAACCAATCCAAATGATTTAAATTGCATTCAGTGAATTAAAGACTTCGCAGGTTTACAATACAATCCTAAATGTAGGTATTTCAGTGTACCGGGTATCCGTCTTTAAATTCTTTTTCACGCAATTTATTGCCGAATTTCTATAAATAGACTTCTACTTAGTCATCGTCAAATATGTAGGATTTAGCGAATGTAACACTTAAGGGAACAGTCTCCCTTTGAGATCTCAAATAAAACCTAGCGTCGGGATTCGTTGGTAAAAACCTAATATGTGGGTGCAAAATGGTTCAAATGTATGTTGCTGTTAAATCTGAACATCGGTGAAATAATTATGACGACTAAGAATGTTGTGTTATCGCGTTATTATTGAAAATGTATTCACCGACATTGTCGAAATAAACTATAACAAGTTACATAAAGCGTTTTACATTAAGTGTTTCCAAAATATACATACGCTATTCCCATATATCACACTTATCATTAAGAAACTGTCCTGTGAATAGCGCACTATTGTTCGTATTATTGATATTGATATATCAATATTTAAATGAAATGTCTTTTTATGCGACCCGGAGTACGGTTCTCAAAATGTAAGATAATATGCTTTACAACGATAGCGATTATCATATAAATAAATGGCAATGTAAATTGAAAGTGGTGCGCTGTTTATAGCAACGTGGACTGACAGTTTAGTTCTAGTCCGGATAATTATCAACATCCTAGATACACACAATTTTTGTTTTATAGCAAATAATATTGGAACGACACACAACTGATGAATCCCCGTTAATGAGCAATGTTTTGAAGTTCAGCTATGCTGTGATTGTTGCATATCAATAAGGACGAGTTTTTGTGTTCGCCAATTTTTCTGGGTAATTAAAAAACAGCAAATGCTCAACAAATACCGACTCAACAACGCTGACATTATTAGTCGTTCCCACGGTCTTGTTCTTAAATGTAACATGAATATTGTTTTTTGTTTAATGTTAAACTATTAAGATTGTTTTGTTGGCACATTTAAACCGATCATATTTAACCAACTATTTGTCACGTCATTTAATATTTAAGTAACGTGTAACAATACACATAACTACACACTGTCATCTTAAAATCTACTATAAGATTGTTAAACTTAATACGTTTTTGGGGTAAACACCCTTTTACACAAATGTAATTTGATCACGTCAGTCGGTGCATATTCATTTAACCTCTGCGTCAATGGCTGTTTATTTATAGATAGTCGCTCACTTACCGTGACTTAAAATACATCGCTAAGTTCGGATGATGGTGACATGAGTACTTAAACCCAGTTTGACTTGTTAGTTCTTAAACAAATCTGAACTACATAAAGTCTGCTTCATTTCAATGTTGACACACTGAATCGTTGTGAAAACACATTAACTGTTCATCTGATTTTCTTCTATCAGTGTGTGCGTACTTTCGGATGGATTATCGCGTAATATTACTTTTAGTTTCAGTTTCTATTTTATGGTTCTTTATTCTGGAGTTATGCTTGTTCCCGTATTGAAAAAAGTGTATTTATTTGGACAATATTAATGATTCTACGTGTATCAATTTTTATTAGAAAATTGCTTTTGGGAGAACCAATTAATTTGTAATTGAATGTGATTTAAATATCATTCGATTAAAGCTTCTGAACATTGAGCGCCAAAATTGTTTAAAATAGTCCACTCCATACTTTGTGTTTACCATTCCAGTGCGGTGATCCTTGGATTTTCATAATGTGCGGTTCTATTGGTCATGTGATTTCGTCTGTTCTTAAATTATTCAGAAATTGGTAACTTGCCTTATATACAAAAGGATATCGTTGTGGTGATACGATCTATTGCAACTGGATTTTCACTTCATTTTTACTTTTCGAAATCTAACATAACTAGTACGTAGTAATTTAATGTAAAGGGTAACACATGACAAGTGTGCTTTATTTATTACGATGAGATAATGACACATATAAATTAAACATCTGAAATAGAAGACAGTCGGATATCAATTTCGCATTTACCAGTTTATTAAAAGACGTAACCATTCTTAAATATTCTTATTTTATTTCAGAAAGCACCATTGCTCATGGTGATTATTCACTGTACTTCTTTAACACTCGCATATACAGAACTGGTTGGATTTCAAAAGGTTCCGCTACAACTAGACCATCTAGGACCGAGACAAAAAGTAGTTATGTCCGACAAGGGTGTAACAATTTGTAAAATCGGCATATGTTATTATAGCAGGTAAATGAAATGTCAATGAATTCATTTATGATTTTAACGTATTTATTGACATATTTTACTAATAGGTTTGCGCTAAAAAAATCAGAGTTTGTAAACACATTTGTATTATTCTATGGACACGTGTTACTTCAATATAAGACCATCAAAAAGATAAGAAAACTGCTTTATCTCAAAATATTTTCAAACATTTTTGTGAACACAGCACTTTGGCTGAAAGTTTCAAAATGATCAATTAAATGACATCTTGTTTTATAGTTGAAGATTACACAAATGTAACATCGAGGTTACCATTATATTAATAATGTTAACATTAAAGGATACTGTACTATATAAGTATTTGTAAATGTTAAATATATATAAATGTGTTAACACTTAAATTGTTATTAAATGCTTTAGAAGCATCATTTTTAATTTGCGTTTATAGTTTCGAAAGCCTCAATCGAAGGTTCCCCGGCCTCTTCCTAACTGTGGAGGATTACCAAAAGAAGACGGGTCTACCAGTGCAAATGACAACAAAATGTACATACATAAAGGCACAGAACAGCTCTTCTATGGAGCCCATAGACCGGTCATTATGTCTTGTGGGTGCGGGAGAATTATAGATCAGATGTTGCTCTCGTTAAAAATACCCTATTGTTGACATTGTTTTTAAATGTATTTACTCAATGCGTTTAAGATGTTGACACGTTTGCACTTAAAACTATTAACTATATATTTATAAATAATGTCAAGCATGTATAACAAATATGTAGTTGTTATTTCATTTGAATAACACGTGTAAGATTCCATTCGCATTTAACCGGGTTTAACTCCAATGGTATTGCCCCGTTATAATGCGCACCCTCACTCATGTTACACTCGGTTTATATTTGTTTTGTGATACACTTATTTCCCAGCTTTGTGGTCATTATACACACAAATACAACAGATTAAAGGAGTTATCTCACAGTGATGTTTTTTCCATTTGCGTTTGTCGGTTATTTAATCTGGGCTAAGTGTGAGCTTTTTCATGATTTCACTCCTCCAAGCTCCATATGATATTCTTTGATCGTTCCATGATGAAGGCTTTAAATCGCTTGTCTTAAAAAAAAACAAGCGGACTAGAGTACATAAATTTCTCTTTTGATAATGTTTCTGGGGTTTCTTTATTTCTTAATACTTGAGGATGCGTCATTGTAATTCTCCAGTTTTAATGCCCCGACTTTCTCTGGTGGTCAATGTACATACTGTTTGAACTCTTAATTTGGAAATATGTTTTGTTCGTCAATGCATAGACAATTGGCCAATGACCATAACTAAAAACTTGCTGAAGTTAAAGAGGACATATCGATTGTAATTACCCCTAAATATTGTTATACCCCAGTGACACTCTTTCTAGTTGAATAGTTTTAACTATTATTATAAATTGTCTAAGCTTCTTACCCCAATGTCTTGGTGTATTAGTCGCTGTTTTCATTCCAAATTGTTGTCCAGCCTAGCCTGGCCACATAATAATTATTGCTGACCAGTTAAATCTAATGACCAGTCAATAGAATTATATATACAGGCTAGAATCAATTTTGTGCATTTATTTCCATTGTTTACAATTGCTTATATTTACTTCCGTTGGTGAAGCAGGTTTTCGTTCGTTAAAGTATGACGTTTTCCGCCAGTAATTTACAACAGCATCCATGCATATCATTTAAGAATGTTACTTTTCACATTTTTGGTAAATATTAACACTTAAAACGCTTGTAATTCCATAGATTTCTCCAGTTAAAGTCTAGCACATGTCGTAGTGGAAATATCGGCAGCCATCTTGATTTTTACTGTACCCGTTGCCGGGGGTTACATCCAGCCAAGTTGCCGGCTACNCTTTTCTCTATTTACTACTATATCTCCTCTTATCAAACTAATCTCATTGTTGTTTTATGTTTTAGTAAACCAATAATGTTCGCTTGAAAACATGCAACTAAATATAACCCTTATGGAGAAGACCTTTATAAGACGAAGTCTTCCGTTCGTATCCA
This sequence comes from Dreissena rostriformis, assembly GCA_007657795.1. Lineage (NCBI taxonomy): Eukaryota > Metazoa > Mollusca > Bivalvia > Myida > Dreissenidae > Dreissena > Dreissena rostriformis. The sequence continues at coordinate 62,570 of VMBQ01002192.1, forward strand.
AATCAAACTTGTTTGTATGCAAATCTTGTAATATGTTTCATGTGTAAATGCATTCTTGTTTGAAATAAATACGTTTAAAACTAAGGCACTGACCAGCTCCTCTCTGGAGCCCATAGACTGGTCATGTGTTGTGGGTACGGGAGATGGGAATGACTGTTGTCAGACGTAAGTTCGCAGGCAAACCGTTTTATACAAATAACACACAACATAATACGCCCTACAGGTAATCAACAATACTACGGTTGAAGTTTTACCCACTGTTACTTATTTATGACACGTTAAATATTTATTGCAGTTTCCAATTTCTAATAACACTTGAAACTGCGACTGGTTTCATATTTTTTGCCTGCAGTTATATTTATTTTCGTAAGTCAATTATACCCTATAAGTTGCTCTTGTCAAAAAACCCAGATTGTTGACATTTTTGTCTCAAGGAGTTGACGATATGTTACACTTTTGAACTTTAACCTATGAATTCCAAATTGATAAATAATGCCACACACATATACAAATATGTAATTGTTTTATTTGGATAACAAGTGTAATATAATACGCGCATTTAACAAGGTTTAACTTCAATTGCATGTCTCTGTTTTGATGCGCACCCTCATTTCTGTCACTTTGTGGTCACGTGTTGTCAAAAGACACAAACATACAACAGATTGAAGGAGTTTTCTCCCAGTAATGTGTTTAAATTTGCGCTTTTAAAGGTTATTTAATCCGGGCGTAGTGTTAGTTTTTACATGATTTCAATCCTCTCCCTCCACATGTTTTGCCATGACTGTTTCAAGACGGTGACCATAGCTGTATTCAATCGTTTATGCTTAATGCATTGGATCTATTGTCTTGTATGGAATATGCAATTGGTCGCTTACCTTAAATAAAAGACTAGCGTACATCCATTTCTCTCATGTTCATGTTTCTGGAGTTTCTTTATTCCTAAATATTTGAGGATGCGTTATTGTAATTGTGCAGTTTCAATGCCGTGACTTTCTCTGGTGGCTAATGCACATACTGTTTTAACTCTTTAATGAGTAAGCTGTTTCGTTCTTTAATGCATAGATTTTGGTCAATGACCTTAAATAAAAAAACTTGCTGAAGTTTAAAGGGGCATATCGGTTGTATTGACCCATTATATATAGGCAAGTATAAATCAAAGCATTGTCCCTCTTTTGGGAAAGTGATAATATAAAATGCTATGTGATGCTGTGTAACTATAAATTTGTCATTCGCTTTTGTTTAGAATAGGCATCGCTGAGCACTCTTTCGGTAACATTGTATATGTCCATTCATAAATGTTATGGTGTGATAATAAAATACTTGACGAAACCATTTAAAACTGATGAAACGCTCATTGATGCTCGTTTACATCCCAAGTCCATGTGTATGTGATGTTTGCGTGCTATTTTATAAAGCATGTGTTTAATTGAGATTCAATTGATTTTATATAAACACAAATCATCACAATTTGTTTATATTCAGTAATAATATTTTGTTTTGCTCGTGTCACAGGCGTTTTTCTGTGTTGATGCAATAGCTCAATCGTAGTTCGTTTGATGTTTTTTAGGTTCAAGTCCATCGTTCCATGCACAATTGACAGCAGTTACCGCCTTTTACATAATGTTGAAGGAGAACAGTGTTATACGATACAGTTATTTACGGTTTGCACATGCGGGTAACACATTACATAATTGTATTTGTACCAAACTCTTTATCGCATTGTACTTGAAATTAACTAGTTTAATGTGGTGAATGAGTTGAACAATAATAATGCAGTGTGGTGAATGAGTTAAAAACGGATATTGTTAAGATGTGAGCTACTTTGTGTTCAGTATTTCAAGCAAAGTATTAAGTGTGATTTGTTTTCGCATAATCATGTTGTGCATACTTTTGTCATACAATTTTAGCAATGTGAAGTGGTTGACTCCATTAATAAAACCAACGCGGTCTATCGATTTATTATGTAAGCACAACACATTTGCAATTTCTTTTTGAGGAATAGTTTTAGTAGTGTACACACTAAGATTTGTAACAGCAAAGATTTGTTGTCAGAACTTTCAACTTTTAGAGATTGTTTACATTTTAAACAATGGTTTCTTTTTTACAATACATCTATGTAATTGTCTTTTATTTTAGAATTTCTAATATGTTTGAGTAAGTTATTTGATACAACATCTCAATACATGAGTTTGATTCATAGGACATACTATGGATATATATTACTTTAATGTGTGCTTTAGATACAGATTGATAATAATGGAATCGTCCGTGCTACAATTTTAACACAAAACACAGCCTTCTGAAAGCAAATACATGTGGGAATAATTTAAATCAAAAAGAAGGCGTGTTTTGTGATCCTGTGTAGTAAACTAAAAAGGCTTATTGAATCCCCGATGTATGGTATGCAATGGGACGCTGGGATATATATCTTAATTCATATTCACAAAATCACATACAAAATAATGAATATAGTGACTTGTACATTTTATTTTCAGACATTATCGAGCATCCAATGAGTGCAGGAACTGCCTTCAGGACACCAACATAGCGTCGTTATATGCCTATAACTACGTGACAATGAGCGAGGGCTTCTACTATTTCCAAATACAATCCTACTGTTCTTGCAAAGCATCAAGTTAAAAACAGTAGCAGTGATTTCTGTCTCCCAGCACAATGTTAGATTCCCAGTTTGTATTTTCTATCACTTGTAATTGTTACATGTATTTACTATGTTTGTTAATGTATTCGAACAAAGAGTATGTACAATACAAATAAATATATACGATAGTTTGCTTGAAGTCCCATGAAAGGTGAAAATTATAACACGAAGAATACACACTTGAAACCGACATTTAAATATTGTTTTAAGTTTTTTTATATCGAGGTTCAGTCTTTATTTATCCCTTGTGAAAAGAAAGCATCGTATGTTTATGATAATCTTTTCAAATGTAAACACTGTCCTGCCACTCCATACCCACATGTTTGGTTTATGCACTTGTTTTGCGAGGTTTACTATCCCGATGCTTGTATTGAGAATATGACATCGTAAATATGCTTCATCCATATAACAAACATTGTTCTACTGTCTACAGCATTTGAAGACTCATACATGACAATATTAAAAGATGAACGAGGATACGTTCTACTGAATCCCAACAGCACACATCAAACTCATGTTATACAAAATAGCAAACAAAGAAACTCCTGATATTGTATCATGCGATACATTCGTGTTCGTATTTATTACTTTTATAACATTACACCGACTATAAACATTTACTGATTAAGGTTGGTATTACCGAATTAAAATGTCAGTGCTAACAGGTTTGAGGACAAGCCGAACCTCACACTTACCATTGAATTAATTACAAACAGAACGCGCGTCTCAATATCTCTATAAACATGTACCCACAAAGACAGAGATCTAAAACATAAACACAAAATAATAACCCGGGACATTACTTATGCATTCATGTACATACTTGTAGTGTACTTATTGTGGTAAGTATTTATCACCAAGCTTTCACTGGCAATCACGTTTTACATGTTTGTATCCCGTCGGTCACGTCGAATACCACCGTGAAGATTGGAACAAACTGTTTTCTAAGATGCATATTTGTTACATGCATGTTCACTGTGTATATGATATAAATCGATATATATGTCAGGCCAGTGACTTCGGCGAACACATGTTTATCAAATGCAAATTTTGGAAAACTGCGATATGAATAATTTATTCTATAAAAAAAATATTTTCAGTTGGAATATCGTTGATACGACTATAATATAATAAGAGAAAAAAAAAGAAGTACGGATTTTGAAAGAAATGTTCTATAGATCTCAAATGCACTCTGCATACATCCCGATTTATCGTTGTCAAACATTTCAATATAAAGCACCCGCAAATATCCGTATGTTGCGCATGCGCTTTACACGGATTACACATAAATCAATTTATTTGGAGATACTTATTCTAATTTGAGGAAATTTGCATCCGTGTAGTTACAACACATACGAAGCTGAAAGTTGAAACATCAACATAAGAAGAATGCTACTTTATGAAAGTTATGTTAATTAGCGAGTCATATATAGGTTATTCATAGTGTATCTTTAAATGCAAACTATGAATGTAAGATAATACATGTAAATCTTTATCGAGCGTAGTACGGAAGTCATAATACAATTTTCACAATAATTTCATAATGCTTAACTTTATCAGTCGCACGTCGTGCGTCGTTAACATTTATTTCTTTATATTCGATGAAAGTTTGACTGTGTGGTTTCCATGATAATCCAATAAGTTTTAGACTGCCAAATTACGCACACTAAATATCGAAAGCCATACTTGGAGCGTTCGTCCGTGTTCTACGGATTTCACCAGCAGAATGATTTCTACTGTTGGGAACCGTTTACACCGCTCAGGGAAGAACGTACGGCTTTGGTTGGCTTAAGCAAAGACAAGGCAATTCTAGTGTTTCCGGCAGACAAGAGAAGGTTCACTGTGGTGAAGGACAAGACTGATTACAAGAGTAAGTGTGATACCATGTTTCAAGACTCTTACACATACAAAAAACTCAAACGAGGCCCCACTAATAAATTAAAGACAGCATATTCAGACTGTTTGATGGAAATGAAAGATGATAACACCATTGATTGGAAGTTGCATAGAAAGCTGTACCCGACGACTGATTCACCACCGAAATTCTATGGACTTCCAAAAATGCATGAAGTAAACATGCCATTAAGACCAATAGTCAGCAGTGTGGGATCTCTCTCCTACAATAGTGCCAAATACCTTTCCACGGTACTGTCTTCGATGGTCGGGAAAACAGTAACTCCAAACATTTCTCAACACTTATTAAAAACAAACAGGTGGAGGAGGATGAAGCGTTAATATCGTATGACGTAATTGCACTTTTTACAAGTGTTCCAGCAGATAGAGCCTTGGATATTATCCATAATAAAGTACTCGAGGACCCGGAGCTGACTAGAACTAGAACTCACTAGAACCACTGTCTCCACAACAGGTCACCAGGTTGCTAGGACTGTGCCTTAATTGCACATATTTTGTGTTTGATGGTAATTTCTACAGACAGATGCATGGAGCCGCTATGGGTTCTCCTGTCTCGCCGATAGCGTGTAACCTATACATGGAGCATTGTGTAGAACAGGCTCTCCGCACAGCCCCTCAACCACCAGGCTTGTGGTTCCGCTACGTCGATGACACCCACACAAAACAGAACGTTGTACATGTCGGGGAGTTCACAGAGCGCATCAACTCCATTAAACCCTGACATAAAGTTCACGATGGAAAAAGAATATAACGGCTCACTAGCTTTCCTTGACATCAATACAATCAGAAAACCGGACGGCAGCTTAAAAATCACTATCTACAGAAAACCGACACATATAGACCAATATCTAGATTTCAACTCCCACCATCTGAATGAACACAAACTGTCAGTAGTAAAAACTCTCTTTGGCAGAACTAAATCAATAATTTCAGAAGAACAGGACCAGAATAATAAAATGCAGCATGTCAGCCAGGCCTTGAAGAAGTGCCACTATCCGGAATGGGCACTGAATAAAGGAAGGGAACAGGCCTGCAAACCCAAATCCGGTACGGAGAGGAAGAGAGTACCAGGGCAAGCCAGGTCTAAGGGCAGCATCGTCCTTCCATATGTTCATGGTACCTATGAACAGTTAAAGCGGGTCTTTCTTTAACACAACATCAGCGTATTATTTAAGCCACATATAACTCTAAGACAACTGCTAGTTCACCCTACGGACAAACCAGACAAGAAATGCATATGCGGACTTATCTACCATATCAAATGTGATGGCCATCCAAAGGAACACTGGTCAATGGACTATATTGGAGAAACTGAAAGAAATCTGAAAGCACGATTCATGGAACACAGGAGACCGAGTTCAACATCATCTGAGGTCTCAAGGCATATACATGACTGTAAACCGGACCACACAATCACAATGGATAACGTTAGGATTCTGAACCGTGAGCCATCTTGGTTCGAGAGAGCGGTCAGGGAGGCTATTTACATTCGTGCACTAAGACCGGCGCTAAAACAGAGCGGGGGCCTCTACCAACTCTCGCACACCTGGGACGGTTCGTTAACATCGCTCACCCCGACAACTAGCGGTGTAAACGGTTCCAAACAGTAGAAATCAATGCTGATGAAGTCCGTAGTTCACGGACGAAAGCTCAAAGTATGGCTTTCTATATTCAGTGTGTGTAATTTAACAGTCTAAAACTTATTGGATATATCTCTTTAGTTCACAGGGATTGAAACTATTATCCAATCATCAAGGTGCCTTCATGTCGTGTTCTGTACCAGGACAGCCTGGGTCAATATAGAAACAACACATTTACAGTCATTTACACACATTTAATTGGCCACTTGTTTTGCTTGTGTCATCGTGAAATTAAAACAGTTATGTCACGAATTTTATTACTAAAAAGTATGCATTAAACTTGTGGAAAAGACATACAGCCATCGTGTTCAAAATATTGCGTTCGTTCATGAGATGGTACGCTAGTCAATGATAAGATAAACACGACGACGACAACGACAACGACGAAGACGACGACAACGACGACGACGAAAACGACGACGACGACGATGATGACGATTATGACGATGATGACGAGGATTTGAAGATAATTTTGGTGATTTTGATAATGAGTATCAAAATATTTTATGATAATGATAATGATCATTGACAATGATAATGAAGATGATGATGATGATGATAATGATGATGATGATGATGATGATGATGATGATGATGATGATCATCATAACTGATCGTAACTGATCGTAACTGATCGTAACTGCCGCGTACGTCCTTGATGAAATACAATACCAGATTAATAAACAGTTGCGCGTATTATCGATTGCGGATTAATTCACGAGATGCGTGGTTTAAAGAAAATCCAACCATACGTAAACCGGTCCAGGTGCTATTTAGTTCTTTAAATAGCATTGAATAAGTTGCAACATGTCAATACTTTTGCTGTGTTACGATCAACTTGCTCAATTTTAAACATTTCTAACATAGCAAATAAAACTGTATGCTCGTTCTGTCAAGGTATCCGTCTGATTATTTTATATAATTACGTCAAGGATTAAATTAGTAGTTTAAGCATCATGAACAATCTTAAATTAATAAGGATGGTTTGACAAGTAAACTATCGGTAATCAGACGACTTCGGTCGCTTCCGCTGTCGCAATTTAATAACTAAGACATTAAAACGTGCGACTACAGCAAGGATTGTACATTTATCGTTGGGCGGTGGTAATAAACGCATAATGTATATATTTGAGCGAGAACTCCTTCGGTCGTCAATTTTTCGGAGCTGTCTGCTCTCATTTCGCACCAGACATGATCCGATTGGGGACGACTAAGCAAGAACTTGCAGAATGCTTTCCTAAGAAACTGATTCAAATGCGATAAGTACATTCCTAACAACTGTCATTTCTTAAGATTGCAGATCGTTAACACAACATTCCGAAACTGTCCGACGAAGGTTTGATCATGGTGATGATCATCGTGATGATTATGTTAAGATCATAACGACGACGACGACAACGACGATGACGACGACAACGACGACGACGACGACGACGACGACGACAACGACGACGAAGACGACGACGAAGACGACGACGACGACGACAATGACGACGATGATGATGATTTTTTGTATATGTGCAATATATTTCGTGTGTCCAAAATACCAAATATATCAGATCAATGTTAGAAAAAGAACTCTTTTATAACCATTTTATTAAAATGAACCATTTTATTAACACATTTTATTTGATAACATTTAAAAACATCGGTTAATAAAAATGTTCGATTTTAACACAAATCTTGAAAAAAAAAAAAAATCACACATAATTTCTTTTTTAATTACATTTTCGTATTTACGCTTTTGAAGTAGTTATGCGTATAAATCACATGGCAAACACGTTATGACCATGATGATAATGACCGTCGTGATGATCATGAGGATGGTAATGTGCTCACATTTAAATTTGTATAAAATCCTAAACTTACAAAGCGATCAAAGCGCGTACTTAAGAACTTAACTTAAGTTCTTTAATTTACTTTTTTACAATTTATCAGCAATTGCCTTTGATACTGACATATTTATACAAAGAACATAATTATCAGTCTGGTATCGGTTGCAAATATTTGAATGTGCTTGTCATATAAATTAACACACTTATAAATGATTCAAGGACTTACTATCCATTCTTTTATCAAAACCGCTTTAAAATCGGGAGACACGGTAAATTAGTTTTGCTCTTTGTAATCATTCGAGATTACAACATCCTGTCCAGGAGATCACATGTATCACTTAATTTGACATACCAGATTGAAATTCGAACATTTTGAAGTTAATGTGAAGTGTACTTAACGTATGCTACATCGGATATGTTTGGCAAAGTAATCTATAAGTACTAAATTACAGGATTGTCGTTCGCTTACATTATCCACTCAGAATGCAAAAACATATGACGTGTTTCAATATTGTATAAGCATCTTCGTCAAGCTCAGACACGTTTACATCTACTTGTATACGGTTATTGTTCTATTATATCGTGGTTCATTCAGGTTATCAACACTTTGATTAGCCAAATCGTTTTCTAATAACTGCCAGTGAAACACTCTTCCAAACGCTAACAAACGTCCAACCAGATTAAACAAATACTGGCATTTATATTATTTAATCTAATATATGGTAAATTCTAACCTTGTCTTTTGCAAACAAATCCGGGACTTGCATCTTATATGGGAAAACACAACTCTTATCCGTTTTTCATGAGTTTGTTAAAATTAAATATGCCAAACAGTTTGTTTGGAATATATCGTATATGTTGAAGTTGTATGAGGTGTTTAAAATACATATACACTAATATCCTAATCATACAAAGGGAAATTTACCAGTTTTAAAATGTGTCAACTGAACGATTGACTGAAAGTCTGTTCAATAACGTCGACATTCCAACAAATAAATTATTACCATGAGCTTCAACAGAGCTTCGTGTCCTTTTGAAAGTACTGATCGAAGTCAGTATTGAAAAAGATAAAAGTACTCTTTGAGATGTGTTTAAATTATCCGAACGTTAACCAAAACTTGCACGTTTTCGGATGTGTTTTGTTGCTAACATAACAAAACGACAAAGAATAAGCACGATTTCCAATTAATTAGAGATGTCAAGTTTTATACAAATGGTTACTGGTGACATTCTTATTAATTCATTTAAAAGATTCACACGCAGTATGTCATACCAAAATAACGAATGCATGCATGTTCATGTTTATAAAAAACTTTTTGTAAAATGGGAATAACTTTTGTATTAATAAGGCGGACTGAAAATTAAAATGCACAACTATATAGCGTTACAAATTAAACAAAGGGAAAACTCAATTCACGCTTGAATAATGTATGCTAAAATGTGTCGGAGTATTTATTTCGAACAAATTTGTTTCCCTGTAATGACAACCCGCCATTGCAAACGCAGTATACCCCCACTTCTTGGCCTAAGGTGGTCCGCACTAAATCCATCTTTATGGTGAGCAAAATAATACAGTTTTACAGAGTATAAGCCAGTAACGGGGTTTCCGATCCACACACTTAGCCCAAAATAACACCGCAAGCATGCACACGAACTATCAGGTATTGTAATTAAATAACAAAAACATGGACTTTTAATAAGTCAATTGAATAGCAAATACTTGAAATTTAAACGCGTTTGTTTCTTAGCAAATACGTGCAATTAAAATGCCTTGTTTCTGAATGTGCTGTTAAGTATACAAGTGTAACCAGTTGTAGTCAATGATAAACTCGTAATGTAAAACAAAAAGACAAAACATATAGAATGTAGAAAGGAAAGAACAACATGAATGGGTTCGACAAAACGTCTATAACAATATGCAAGAGTGTGTTGTGACTGAGCCACATACTGATATAAATAATCTATTGACTCTATACAAAATGTTATTTGTATGGCACTATCATCAATCAGTAAAAAGACGTAAAGCAATGATTGCGTTTCGACTTAACAAAGTGGCATTGCTTTGTTCTAGTTAAGAGGGTGATATCTGATTCGTTTAATCATAAGGCACTAACTTAAGCCGAATAAAGACGCGAATAGATAGTGTTTGTAAACCCTTTCTGATATGGCTTTATGTGCATTCGCCCGAACGCGTTGCGACATATGACTCATGCTCAAGATAAAACCCGATTTCAAGAAGGTCGCGCTTGTAATCCAAAAGTAAAACGTGCAAAAAAGCTGGTTGCACTAATGGTTCACTATGTTTGTCGTGACATGAGAGACCACTTTGTATAGCCAGAGGCCATACGGGTTGGACTTAAGTTTAAATAGTCGATACATTTGTTCAAATATAGTGTGTATCCGTCACACCAGCGATCTAGTTCTCCGTATTTTGACATGATGCCCATACTTTTTTGGCGTGTCTTTGAAAACAATATTGTAATACTAATTTTTCTACTGTATTTGTTAGTAATATTAATTAACAAAATCATTGTTCTGGAACGTTTTTTTCAATATTCGCCCATACAAATTGACGGGGTAAGAATTTGTAACTTTTATTTATCCTTTAGCCATTTTTACCTCAATCGACCTCAATCGACGTATGCACTTTTACCCATTGGAAGTTATAGATAATTCCAGAAACACTTCGAATTCTTTATTAATGCAGCAACAATCAAGTTTACTTAGGGCAGATGTCAGATGTTTATGCTTCTGAGTTACACGTTTGAACATAATTTTAAGAAGTAGCGCTTTTATATTATTTATCTGTCGAGACATACCTTAAGTTGTTGAACAATTCTTTTCTTTTCTCGGTTTTGTCGATGGAAACAGTATGGTATTTGTTTTCCTGGCGCGTCTGTTTCTGCGTCTGCGGTGATATTTGAAAACCAAAACTCTTAGTGTTTCTCACAAGAATGCATTTTGTGATGCCCGGCGCTTGGTAGAACAGATTCAAGCATATTAAACCACACACAAAACAAGCAATTATACATTCGTTGTGTTAATATATAGTTTGTTTGTTGATTTTTATCAATCTGAACGATTTTGGTGCGACACAAGTTATACATGTTTTCTTTTATTAAAAAACCGGCAATGTCGAATACAACCGAAATAAAATATGGAGATTTGCAATTTTACATGCTGGTTAATACGTTTGTTAAGTTTCATCCCTGAAATTCATGCTTTGTTGGGGTTGCTTTGTATGCGAGTTAACAATGTCATTGTTTTGGTACGAAAAGGTCTAGACTCAAATTATGTCACACAAATCCGAAGTAAGGGAGTGTCTATATTCGCATGTTTGTTAATGAATATGAACAGATTGATCACTCTAGCATGTTCACGTGTTGATTTGCATATTAAAACAAGTTAGACTTACACTAGAAAGGGTAATTATTTTGTGAGTGTTTATTTCCAACACTATTATATTCTAATTACTTATTTGGCGATTGATTATTACCAAGTTTGTTAAAACACTATGATCTTCCAAACAGAGCATACGACAATGAATTAACCATTAATAAATCATATTTTAAGTCATGTATACACTATTGAGTCTCGAAAAAAGGTTTTATGGGTCATCGCAAAAACAAGAATGTTGTATGCACATATATTCGTCATCTTTTATCTTTTATATATTTTCATACGACTAAGTGGCATGTCATTGTTATTGTTATGCGTCAATATACACGTATGCTTGTTATGTAAATAAGGAACTAAACTATTACAAAGGTACATAAAAGACGGATACACGAAAATAACATTGATAACATTAGCATTACATCGCTATTTGTAAACGCTATTTTCACGTCATAGTTACATTGCGTAGGAGCGATAAGTTACATGTATGACTATGGGAATTTAAACGTGAAACTTAACCTTGGGCTAACCCATGTATTGTGCAAAAGATACCCAGCGTGCGTTAAATACATTAGATAACACGGGCGGACTAAATAAGTTGTATGCATAGGGGAAGTAAACTTATACTAGTTTATCGCAATCTTTTATAGATAGGTCCAAACTTGATATTTGCTGATTCAATTAGGGATGTTTTCAAGTGCATACCTTACACATAATACAATCATTATACATATAGTTTATCCTTTGACATAATAATATATAAAACTAGGACAAAAGTTTCTGTTACTGAACATTTCTTTTTATAACAGAATACATTTTGATTTTAGAATTAAGCTCGTTTTAAAACAGCATATAAGAGCAGCGATGATTGCCCTTAAGGTAAATACATGTACTTCATACAGATTCATTTACAGCAAGGAAGGTGATTGAGAGGTTGTAAAAAATATGACGTACACCGTTAGAAAAAGGAAATCTTTGCTGGATAATATTTTAAAAGGACAATTCACCGCAAGTTACGATAAGAGATAAACGAGAAGAAAACAAACTCGGTTTGGGCGATTTTGGATGAAGACGAATACTTATTATAAGGGGAGATGTGTTGATCGATGGTTACAAAGATTGATTGAACGTATTGAAAACGTTTCAACATTATCTTTAATCGTTATAGAGCCACGATCACCCTCGTGACAGTGGTAATGTATGTAACTTTATATTTTTCATACATTGTTGGACTAGTATGAACAGTTTGACACACGGACATAACTCGACTTGATTGAGGTGTCGCTCATACTGTCATTTCCCCCTGGATATCAACCGTTTCTACACAAGTAAAAAAGTCTGCAGAGTCAATATTAAATGGTTGCCTCAATAAGTGACTATAATTGGAACTATTATGGTATAACGTGTTAATGGTGTTTGTACCGCCTGTAGATTTCCCATAAAATCTCTCTTACAACTATATGTTTGACGCTTAAAACAAATCAGGGCGAGACCAAATTCCTTTAAATTCGACGTCCAAATAAATAATGTATTCCATTCATTTTGACAGCGAACGTTTACAATTTTGCTTTAAAAAATTGCACAGTGCTATTGTTTAATAATGTAAGCCAGGTATGACTCACGTTACTTGGGACTACTTGTTGCACGTTCTTGGGCAAAGCTATGTACGAAAAGGCTGATAAAAACCGTCGACCCTATTTTGTCTATCGTGTTATAAAATCAACTCGTGTGAGATAAGCCTTTTATGGCAATGCGACTAATGCATTAGTTATTGATTTTCAAGTTCAGTTATGCGATACATGTAACAACCTCTTCATCTCGATCCACTTACACAATCATATATACTTTCGTATTTGATGTATATGAAACGGTAAATAAAGTGGCATTATTAGAAAGTATAAAAATGCGCTGCAATAACTCTTTAAAAGAATGAATGATCTGAATTTGAGGACACAACAATAAAATAAAATAGTTTATACTGGGGAGCATATTGTTTTTGCCCAGTCTGTTTGTTTGTTCGTTTGTTTGCGTCAAACTTTAACATTTGCCGTAACTTTTGCAATATTAAAGATAGCAACTTCATATTTGGCATGCATGTGTATCGCATAGAGCTGCACACTTTGAATGGTGAAAGGTCAAGGTTAAGGTCATCCTTCAAGGTCAAAGGTCATATATATGGGTCAAAATCGCTAAAAAATGGGACATAGTGTTTCACAAACACATTTTGTTTACTGTAAGATTGGTTCGGTTAGCAGGTCACTACAGATATTTTAACTAGATGTTTTTGCTATTGACTGTTTTAGCATGGTCATTTTATATTAAGCTTTGAATGTGAACGTCATTTTTCTTTCATAATATGCAGACTCAAGTGGTTTTGCGCAAGTTTTGTATTGGACATATTTCGACCCTTTCAACTGTAATACGCTTTTATGCGGATATTGTAATACTTAACATCTTGTTTTCATATACATTTCGGAATTGTTTTGTCTATACTGTTAAATTTAAAGAAATGGTATTCGTATCAACATCTGTTGTAAAATGTTTATGTTCAGCTTTTCCGCTGTAATTATGATATGGACATACAAAATGATATAGAAAACATATGGATATCGTACTTAAACATGACATGATAATTAGGAAACATTAATTCGGATTTGTTGGAATGTCGTGATTGAAGTTGTAAATCGTATTGCTATTTCATTCTGATTGTTTAGTTTTTGTTTTGTAAAGTGTTAAAATACTGCCAAAACTACGATATTTTTTAAATGTTTGAATACATTCCCGAAAGATTGCATTTAAGTCAGCGTTATTGTGGTTTTTTGTTAACTATGACTTGCGGGTAGTGATAATTTGGTTTATTAATTTCAATTTGAGATGAAGTAGACAAGAACATTTAAACAGTTTGGCAAAATAATAACTGCCGTAACACCCCTTTTTGCAATTCAAATTTACGAAAGTTGTATTTATTTATCATGGACGAAAAGCATATCTGGCCCCATGTGTAGTACCCATTCATTTTGAAACACAATTCATCGAATGTGATGCGGACTGTATCAATAATCAACCTAATGTTTAAAATAAAACGTTATTGTTTGTTTAAGAGCAACTTTTAGATAATTTTACAATCTTATCAGGATATGTCAAACATGTACGGGGGTGTCCAATCAAAGTTTAAACATAGTTTGGACAACACAACAAGCACGTTCACAAACAGCGCAGATGCGCATGCGTTAATGTTTCTATCAATTGTTATTTTATAGACTGCGTATGCATAATGCTCAAATCTCAAATCGCAGTGGTCGGTTAATCTAGACAAATGTGCTGCTAATACATAATATACATTTAGTTACATACCTTAGTATCACATAATATACAATTGTAGACGTATCGCGTGTGGAAATTAATTCTCGTTCGACAAAGTAAGTGTTGCTTTATTGTTTATGCCGATATTTTTTGTGTGTTTATACAATGTACACATGTAACATGCACGTCTTTCACGAATGTTTATGGAAGGCGTAAGATTATGGATTCTTTACAACCAAGGAATATATGTATTCAAAGTTTAAGTTTATTTTCTGTATATTCATATGAAGACGAAAATAACAACGAGGAATGTGCTGGAATATTGACTTTAGGATAAAGTTCAAGTTAAAGTTGAAGATTTATTTCAGAATGAAGTTGACGCCCTAAAACAAATACTGACAATACGGCTAACTACTTATCAAGTAGGCAATATTATACTGACAATATTTTATATAATAAAATATATATAATTAATACATATAAAAGGTTAGTTTATAAACGTTCAATTGATTAGAATACAAATAAGTATTGTCCATCTATAAAACATAGTATACTATTAAAGCGATATATCTTAACACAATTGTCAACCAAACTAGGCGTAAGAAAAATCGTAAATATACTATATCCGCTTAACACAAATTAGCTCGTCTTCTTACATCCTCTGAAAACTGAAATATGACGGCACTAAATTGTACCAATGTCAACCTTACGCATGAGATACAATAGCAATGTGATCAGTTTCAACACTTGAACACGTTAGTCATGAACACCTATTTGTATGAGTTATGTATCTTTATAGCCGTCTTCTTCTAAGGACCACAATGGAAAAATGGGTTTACTCATTTTTGTGTTATCCTTGGTGTTGTTATGTATGTAATGGTATATTTATTTTCATGTATGTTATATTTTTATATTTTGTACATGTTGTAAATGCCCTTGTATGCATTCCTTGCCGAAATAAATCTATCCATCTATCTATACTAGTTCCTGGCTCCTGGCTCAAACGACATTAATTTCGGATGCGAAGGTTTATTTATTCTTACAAAACAGGTATTCATCCATAGATCTCAACGTCCTTTTAACGCACATATTAATTAAATACTATATAACGAAGCTTCCGTGCAATGAGCAACCGGGTTATGCTGAAATCGAGGAGATTGTAAGCGAAGTGTGTTTCGGACAGTTGACATTTCGGATTATTTCCTTGTTTGCGGATTGTGTTTGTTTTTTATAAATATGTTTTTTGTCAATTTAAGAAGACACATAGTATCAGTTAAAGATTTAAACGAATATTACCAATGGCATGCCTATGTTTTTAACTCAACATTCAGTTTCTTTAATTTAATTTTATTAAACTATCTTAGTTATTATGTGTTACTGCTATCAACCAATTTTACAGTTGTATCATCGGAATCTTTTCAAACTAACCTCCAAATAAGAAGTTTTATACTATATACATAATTGTAAATTTTAATGGTTAGGTTTCAGATCAATATCATTTTATTTATATATGTGTGATATACATTTTGCATTTATTATTCAGTTGTGAACAATTGGGATAAAATTCAATCTTTCAGCTATAATTTAAAGCTCCATAAGCCAACATATAATTATTCCCTGTGTTATTCTATTATTCAGCTACTTATCTAATGTTAACATAAGTTCCTTTTGCAACAAAAGGAGATCATACACATATGCCTTGCTCTTGAAAAAGATTCGGATAATCATATCATGAGTATTTGTAAAAAAAAGGTAGTCATCTCTTGAAATGACCAGTAACTGTATCTTTGTTGCGTTAAAAAAAAGCAAAAAATAACACATATGCATAACAGATTCAGAAAGACACACAGAAATCATGTCAACAATAGATTCTTTATACGGCAGACGTGCAGTTATATTTTCCTAAAAAAATAAGGCATATTAATACACACATATTAATAGCATACGAATATCGTAGATGTTCAGATGTGTTGTCAGATAATTATCGGAATGACATCATCAAAATTAAAGACTTTTTAATGTATTTTAGACGTATATTATAAACTGCTTATTATTGTTTATCCATTTTATAACTTTTATTTTGAAGGTCAAGGCATATATTTAAACAAGGTACACAATATGGACAGCATCATCATCTAAACAGTGATATTACCATGTACATGTATGTATGTATGTATTTATTTATTTTGACCTTGCAGTCAAGGATAAACCATGAAAGTGCAAGCACTTATTTCCAATGAGGTCCTTTGGTCTTGCTGAAGAGACAGCGGGCATAAAAAACAGTTTTTGAGATACAAGGAATCCGGGTGCGATACCCTAGCTCTTTGCTAATAGTTCCCTTGGTTCTTTTATGTGCTCAGTGTATAGCACTGATACACGCGAGAATTACCTGGGTTTCATACCAGTACATCTCTAGTTGGGTGGGAAAAACTTGAAGAATTTCTAAAATTTCCAGTGCCCCGGCCAAGGATTGAACCCACGACCGCTGGAATGGTAGACCAGTGTTTTACCACTCGACTACCGGCCACCCATGCTTATGTTTATACATGTACATCTAAATAATCATCAGTTCACTATGAATTATACACAATTTTAAAATACGGTCCAACAACAATGCAATTACTACAAATAAATGTCAGTGTCATTTATAATATAAAATCTGTAAACACATTGATAAAGCGTTTGTGTAACTTTATCGAACTTCTTACTAAATAAGTTGTTTGTTTCCATTCATGCTAACATGCATTGTGAAATAATACATAATATGACAAGGTTTAGAAACGCATGTTTACATGTTTTATACTTTTTTAACATTCATCAAATGCTAAATTAAACTTGGTTCAATGATAAATGCTGGGCTTTTATTCAAAATCCATACAACGTCGTCAGTTGTTTGGCAATTTAGTGGTTGAGTGTGTATTTTGCTCATAAAAAACTGTTTTAGAGGATATTTTAACGATAATTAGAGATAGACAAAGTCAACGAGTCGAATAATAGTAATAGTTCGGAACAACCAATTATAACTCGGCCTTGTTCTGAATTGGTTACGGACACAGTATGAAATATGCTCAAAATATGATCAGAACAGAACAGTTTCTTTGGTTCTCTGGTGAGCGACATAGGGCTTTATGTGAGTCATTACCATTACTTGATGTGACTTTTTTCCTGCCTGTTCAGTCGATTTCCGTCAAGGTAGTAGACTTATGACTATAACCATAAAGTGTGTTGTATGTTTTTCTCATTATTATCACTAAAGAATTGTTTTCGAAATTCTGAATACCCTTTACCGTGTTATAACAAGTTTATCGGCAAATTTGTTATGCCACCCAGTTGATAAAAAAGCTTCAGGTGACTTGATCTCATAATAGAAAAAAAAACAACAAATAATGGTTGTACTGGTTATTAATTGAATATTTATTACTTTTGAACAGCTAAATCTGTATCTGTAAGAATTAAATTAATAATCATGTGATGTGAACACAAATTATTAATAGAGGTTTAGGATAAATAGTGATAATCTTTCCCTAAAAAAGTGAATGCTTATTTTTTTTGTTGATCTGGCATAAACTTTCATAATGCATTTTAAATACACTCCATTGCAAATTTCTTTTTTTATTTGGTGTTCAAAACCAAAATTACTCCATACAATTGATTACAAAAATTCAATTAAAATGTTTGTAATGTTATCCATCCAACGTAAATTAGTATAGCCCCCTCTTCAACCAGTACATGGCATTTGAACTTCAATTCCAAACATGTGTTTAAGAGTTAGAAGCTAGTGTACTTGACCTTTCAAAAAAATGAAAAGTATTTTATTGCATAAATAAAATTGTAATTGAACCGCATATTAGATTGCATTCAACTAATTATACATGGTAAAACTTTATATTATTTCTCTAACTCTAAACAGAAAATCTGAGCTGTTAACAGAATTTTGCTATTTTATTTACATTTAAACAGTTCAATAAGATCACTTATAACATGACTTACGCTCCAGGAGTGAAATAACGTACTGCTCAATTTTGTTTATTACACGGGTGTTATTTCACTAGTTATATAACTATGCAAATTAGCCGAATCACTTAAAAGATATGCATACGCGCTGTCAAAGACAAGGCATTTACAACCGCAACTTGCTTACCCACAATGCACTTTTTTTTACTGCGGAGTGCAGCTTATAGTTACACAACCATATAGGCTTATTCGTCCAGAACTACTTCTCATGCTCAGGTACACACAATGACCGCATTGCTGCTTCGTTATAGATATCGACCTTTTCTCTATCATGTCTATATGGCACGGAGGGGAATACATGTGTGTTTTAAAGCATTTTGTTGGTCATGTTATAAATAGAATCTTGCATGAGTGGTCGTTTTGTATTGAATTTATTAAACTCGTCATCTAAATGATGATAAAAACTCGGCAAGCCTCGTTTTTATCTTCATTTAGATGACTCGTTTAATAAATTCAATACAAAACGACCACTCATGCATGATCCTATATATAAATACTGGACTCTTGTTGTTGGCAAGCTGTGTCTGTTCATGCGATACTATTTCTCGCTTTACCGTTTTGGAGAAAATACTTTTCCGTCGATGATATTATTAGTCTAGACAAACATATATATGCTGACATCGAAAACTCGGTGTCAGGACATATGTGCCAAGGTTCTACATGCATTCATAATATTGATCAATCTGCGTCAATTTAAGTTCTAAACTGTTCAAATATAAATCTGTTTTCACATTTAATACAGAATCATGTGAACGGTCGTCTCTTGTGAACGCATTTTATTGAGTGCAATTATTGATTGTGTTATTTTTGTTTAATTCTGTGTAATACTATCCATCAGCAAACATAGGTTTCAAACACTTTCACAGTCTCTATGTTAGTAAACTAGTTAGTAGATCAAAATGGTTAACACATTTTCAACCACACATGTTTACACACAATTTGATTTGTTTGTGACAATTGATAGTGAGATATTTTCTGAGACAAAAAGCAATCATGTCGTTCATAAAAACATTATATGCATATATAACCGTAGACACGTCTTTTGTTTATAACAATGACAACACGCTGAATTGACGAGCAACAGTTTTGTTGAGACAATATATTACATTTCAAACGGTTATCGCGTGTTTGTATATTTAACAAAAATAAGCAAATACGTAACCCATTTTTTAACAGACTGTTACATAATACATTATTATACAATAATATTGCATACACAACGTGCATGTTAAGGCAGGCAGCTTGAATACTCAGGAAACATAGCATACAGGAGTATCATAATTTTAATTAAACTTAAAGTCAGTATCGTTGTAGTTTAAAAGTAAATGAGCATTTAATTATAAGAAACGAATGGCCGTTGAAATATATGTTTTGTGAAACATTATTATTGACGATACGATTGTGCATAATTCAGTTTATCACAAATATAAATCGTTATAAAAAAAAACATATGGAATTTCGATTCGGACATTGGTTGAAAATACGATCTTATCGACTTTTTTGTAGATGTTTGTTTTGTCTGGCCACGACTTTTATCTTTTCCTGTAGTTTTTTTCTAGTTGTGACTCATCATACTCAACAACAAATGCCGGACCGTGATATTTGAAAAAAAAAACAAAAAAAACAAAACGTTTGCTTTAATATTTTGCCGAATTAATGCGCAGTCATCATTTACCACTTGAACGAATAGTAGTAAGTCACAACCAGTCATTTTTCGGATATTACGTCTGGTTAAAAACAATCCAATCGGCAGGATTCGGTAAAATAAAAATAAAAATCGTTTTCGTGAACTGAAATATTTGTGTATCAATTGTCTTCATGAACAAATTCAATTTTAATGGAGAATTTAAGAGCTCGGGTTATAGAAAAATGACGGTTCCGCGGTCGCTGGACCGCATCCAATATTCGGCTTCTACTTATGAATAAAACAAAAACCTGGCAACCCAATATATTTTTTGTTGTTGTTGTAGTCCTTTGGGATTATTGATCTGGTTGATGAAGCTGAATAAATTTGGTATATATCAATTTATAATCAACCGTTAAGGTAAGGTTCTGAGTGGTTGATGAAAAGGCTAAACTAACAACCACGTTTACCTGAATATCATACGGGCTAGGATTAAGATTATTGTAAAAGAGATCTAGTATTGCTTAGTCAAAGGCGATATAGTCATGTTATAATTATACATTTAAGAAAAGCATAACCAGGGAATTCATTCGACACATGTAAATACAATACGCCGAGGCTTATTTTACAAATTCAAGCGAGTCCAGTTTTCACATTTGTTACATAATTGTTATTATAACGACCTCTTATCTTAAGACACTTGGCCCTGTTTGATCCGAGTCACAAATGGTTTCAAGATGTTTTTATCTGAAGAATACGATCCAGAAAGATATTGGTATTATGGGTAAGATAAGTCAAGAGCCGACTTGTCAATCAGAGCTGTTGCTGAATGAAGCTATGAATGATTTGTTATCTATCGAAAGGTACTCATACTGACTGATTTCTATTACATTCAGTAATGTCGAGTTATTCATGCCCAAAGCATGACATTAAGAGTTATTCAACATGGCTATAATATCGATAAGAAAACATCACACGGTGTCTTAAACACAATATCGCATTCAATTTGATATAATTTCATATATGGAAAAAACTCAAAGATTAATTTTACATCATATACATTGACCGTGAACAATTGAACATTATTTCAGCTACTGAAAAGAAAAAGAGGTGCACTTTAACAAAATTGTATTGATTAAGAATACATAAGTAATCTTTCAATGTCAATAGCAATGAAAGAGGGATTTGATTGACGATGCTGCTCTTATAACTCATTTATTGTCTTTCCAAAAATAAAGAACAGCAACGCAACAAAGTGATCAACGTATTTGTAAATGTTCTTGATTCTTTATACTACATCTGTTTGATTTCTCACAGGACAGCAAGAGCGCACTTTTTTTCGTTCGTTGTGCAAATTGTGTTCATGCAAATTGAAATGCATGGTCCCAGTGAAGGTAATTGGCTTATGGTGTAGTATACGTATATTTAGCGCGAACATGTGTCCTAATATTTAATACGCAAAAGTACAGACCTGCACTTCCGTAATCTCCGATATATCTAGGATGTTCTTCTTTTACCTTTGTATGAAATGTATTATTTTTTAAATGCATGGTCCCAGTAAAGGTAATTGGCTTATGGTGTAGTATACGTATATTTAGCGCGAATATGTGTCCTTATATGTAATACGCAAAAGTACAGACCTGCACTTCCGAAATCTCCGATATAGCTCTGATGTTCTTCTTTTACCTTTTACCTTTGTATGAAATGTATTATTTTTTTATGTTGTATTACAAAACAAAACTCAACAAATACCAGTGAATGCATCGATATCGTCAAGACGTTTAATTACAATGATACAGCTTTGAATTCTGCCAAAATATGTATATTGTATTTCTTGATTTACCTTCACTTTCGCTTTATAAATAACCACACAGTAGTTTGAAAATGTGCATTGTCTTATTGTTTTTATAACAGTGTCATTGTTTTTATATCACATGAATTATTGGTTTTCGAACATTTACGCCGTTAATAGACATCGGGCACAGATAAATGAGGATTCAGTATTTCTTTGGTGTCTCTAATAAACAGTCTTAAGTATATAAGTATTCATTTGCGTTGAAAATAGCCTCAATTACAGATGTTCCCATTCACATTATGCAATTAGCCTGTTCATGTTTATATTTTTAAATCATTATTGTACTATTAAATAATAAAAGCCTCATCTACATACCCAAGCAGTCTATCAGCCATAGTTTTTTTACTCATTTGGCGACGAATATATATCTGTAAGAGGTTGTTTAAATACGTTTTTCTGATTCCATCATCAATTGTCATAAAACATGAACTTTGTATTTGAGTACTATTGTCGTAGTATCAAATTTAACGTTACATTTAAATTGTCATTTATTCGAACGCGTTTTTGTTAATATTTTACATATTATAAATTGCTTACACTACATACTTTACTTGTAGAGGCACAACGAGTTGGTTTAGCCTTACATGTTCTGATATCAATGCCAGCTTCTGGTATCATTTTTTATCGGTTATTTTATCAAATATTTGTTTTCGTTTAAAATCACACAGACGAGTTATTTTGCACAAACCAAACTACATTTTGTTTGCGAGTTTTGTCAAAATTTCAGAGAATAATGATGTGACATTATCCGTTAGCTCTATGTTTTAAATAATTTTTTTTCTGTGTTCGAAATTACTTTAAAAAAACATGTGCGCACAACCCCTTCTACACTCTGATGGCGATTTTCGTTTAACTAGTACAGAACAATCAACCAAAAGCGATGTAGTGCATATGTTCATGGTTTCGCTTTTGCGATATTTTTTTAGCCATTTCTTGTCGTTTGAACTTTGACATAAAAGTTCCGGTGCGTAATTCCTACTACATGCTGCGTGGATTTTTTTATTGAACTTAAAAATAATAAGGATAAGATAGTGTTACAAAGGATATTGTTAAGATATAGCGATATAAATATGTTAAGCAGCTGTTGCCATTTGTTCATAATTACATATACATTGTACTGACAGATTCGTGCACCTATCTTCCTATCTCTAAGGACTACTGTTCATATTGAGCATAGTATCATGGTTTCACGATTGCGTTATGTTTAAGAATTGAAGACCACGTTGTTCGAAATGATATATACGATAGTATATGCGCAAACAACTCTATATTTGTCCTGCGATGTTCATAGAATAAACATATGTAACCTTTTCGACGCCATTTTTCATGGTTTTACGATAGCTATAGTCTAAATTAGTAACGCGTCTTTTTTAATATACTATTTAAATCAAAGTACTGACGGTACTGGGGTGACGATGCCTTTGAAGATGATGGATATAAAAGCAACAATTTAAGTTTATCTACATCACCACAATTGTGTATGTGGGTAAGACAATTTTGGGTACGAAACAAAATTTGGGTACGAATATTTTAGGTACGAACAAATTATGCCAAAAAAAAATTGGGTACGAACACAAATTTGGGTATGAAAAAAGGGGTTCGAAATAAAAATTGGGTACGAAAACAATTTGGCGCGAAAAAAAATGCGTACGAAAAAAATGGGTACGAAAAAAATATGCCAAAAAAAAATCGGGAAAGTAGTACCTTTGGGGAACTTGACCCATTCAGCGAAACTGGGAGGCGGATTACATTCTCGATCAAATCTAAAAAAAACTAGAAATGGCGGCAGCGGCCGACGCGTATCGCCATGCCACATAGATTGTATATTAGGTCATCTTTGGTTCTTGACATCAAGACAAAAACATGCATTGATTTATTTTCATTTTTGACAACTGTGACACATAGACCATAACAAGCTTAAAGGTTAAGTTTTATATCTTTAAAGAATAAACATAGAATATCAATAAAGATATAGAAATATAATCTCCAACTTGTCTGACACAGGCTAGTCCAATTTGTCTGACACAAGCTATGACAACTTGTTTGACACAGGCTAGTCCAACTTGTCTGACACAGGCTAGTCCAAGTTGTCTGACACAAGCTAGTCTAAATTGTCTGATACATGCTTGTCTTATTTGTCTGACACAGGCTAATCGAACTAGTCTTACATAGGCTAGTCCAACTTGTCTGACACAGGCTGGTCTAACTTGTCTGACACAGGCTAGTCCAACTTGTCTGACACAGGCTAGTCAAAATTGTATGACACATACTAGTCTTACTTGTCTGACACATGCTAGTCTTACTTATCTGACACAGGCTGACAAAGGCTAATGTCACTTGTCTGACACAGGCTAGTCTTACTTGTCTGACACAGGCTAGTCTAACTTGTCTGACACAGGCTAGTCCAACTTGTCAGACACAGGCTAATCCAACTTGTCGGACACAGGCAAGTCCAATTTGGCTGACACAGGCTATTCCAATTTGGCTGACACAGGCTATTTCAATTTGGCTGACACAGGCTATTCCAATTTGGCTGACACAGGCTAGTCCAATTTGGCTGACACAGGCTAGTCCAATTTGGCTGACACAGGCTAGTCCAATTTGGCTGACACAGGCTAGTCCAATTTGGCTGACACAGGCTAGTCCAATTTGTCTAACACAGTCTAGTCCAATTTGTCTGGCACAGGCTAGTCCAATTTGGCTGACACAGGCTAGTCCAATTTGGCTAACACAGGCTAGGTATTTGACACTTTGAATCAGGTGATATATAGAATGTAAAATCGCCGCATTTGGTCTCCTGAACAGATAATATCTCACCTGGAGGACATGTCTTTACAATAAAATCGGTTTTATAATAAAAGTAAGCATATAACTTTCGTGTCAATACAGATACATACACAATTTGGTAATGGGCTGTTTAAGGTAAAATAACTAACTTTATAGGCTTTCTCTCTGACTGTTACACACGTAATACATTTACAAAGAAGCTGAACTACGTTGTTAGTGTTATGGAATTTTAAATGTTTAAAGAAACCTTCACAATGATAAAAACAACCAAAACGTGTTATTTATAAAGCCTTAAATTTATGATTGATATTAACATTATTGTAATAATGAATTCATGATTTAAATATAGCCACATTTGACAAAAGAACGCATTAAAGAAGAATAAAAAATTCAGGACCGCATAAATACCTAACATTACATTACTTGTAAATTTCCTATACAACAACAACATTGCCACATTGTTTTCATAAAACAAGATATGAACTCATAAAACAAATGATTGGAAATTATACAGACAGCAATTATAGATAAAAAAACAATGACAACAAGTGATAGAGCAAATTAGAAGAATTTTGTTACTCCAGGCATTGCTCATACATTTAAGCGGTTTCAAGTAAGAGCCATGTCGTAATTTGTTTTTGTATAAACTTCCATTTAACAAAATTGCTTTCAAAATGTATTTCAGTAGAAATTTGTTAATCAGAATACACGGTAGGTTCTGGTAGAAAAAAGTTCATACTGTGTGACAGGAACTCAGAACATAAGATACCTAAATCGCAACCTAGTATTTTAATAAATCATACATTTGTTTAATGAACTAGTGGTTGATATTTACTAAGTCTTAGCATTTAAGGTAGTTTGAATGACATATGAAAGTTGTTGTAAACGTAATTCTCGTAGCACAACTGCATAAAATAAACTCACTGAGCAGGTGAATATTGTATTAACGTATGCTATCGCGCAAGAAATAAAATCATATACGTGTGCATAATAATTAAGCGTTATCAAACATATTGAAACATGTTACTAAAGCGTGTAAGACACCTAAACACATACCTTTACAATAAATTATTTCATGGACACATGATTTAATATATTAATATAAGAGTAGGTATCGCAAATGATCTACAACCCTGATATTGCATCAGGGTGATTCGCTGATCCTTTTGCTCCTCCTTCCCCGCTCCTGCTTCTCTAGGCTAGTCAACACAAAAACATATTTAAGAAGTCAAGGTATTTGTGTAAGTATTTAATGGCAAATGCATGTACTATGCTTTCGAGCCTAAATAACAAATCATAAGCTATGCAATGTTTAGCATTTAGGGCAATTATTTTTTATTTCGGAAAGTCAACAAATTGGTAAGGCTTACACCCCCTTTCCCCCTTTTAGTATCATCATGAAACTTGTGTTGCCATTGATCTTTCCCGTATTGAATATATGCTTAGTGACTGATAAAAATTGTTGAAAAACTACATAGATCTAGTATAAATGTTCATAATACCACACAATGCGTTTTATTAACCGCACTCAATTGTCTAAAAAAACACTTGTTCGCAGATAGGTAAAAGGACATTTTCTTAAGAATGTATCATATATGAAAAAAACTAAATGAATATCTGGATGATTGGTTTGGTGATTACGGATTCCAAATTGATCGGTTCTAAAATATATGCACGTGTATTTTTATGATACTCGATATTAAAAATAATCGTAACCTGTATTTCATGATTAAAATGTGTTTGGTATTGTTTTGCAAGATCTAGATGCTCGTAAAGGGTTTGCAAATTGTACCTCTGATGTATTACGTATTTCGATTAGTGAAAGCTAACACCAAGTGACGTTAAACTTATTTTCTTTATAAATCTAAGTATTATTGCGCAAACTTAACATAAAGACGTTTCATTTATTAAAGGGCTAATCATGATACAGACCTCATTATCTACTATAGACTTAACGTGTATTATTAAAAAACTAAATGTGTGAAGGCAGTATGCGTTAGTTGAGTAGTTAAAAAGTAATTATATATCTCTTCAAAAGAAATAAAAAATTGTCGAAACTGCATGATTCAAAGTAATATTGCTGTTTAACATATATATTTTTTATACTTTTTTTGATAATTAGTTTGTTCATTTCTCTACGGCCAGGAAGCGACTGCATATTGCTGTGCACCGTTCAAGCGGTTTTTCTAAAAAAAAAATGAACTGACACTGTCGTTACGATCTTAAGCATTTGCTGAAACCTCATATGAATATGTTATCACTTCCATTTCATTTTACTAAATTCACTCTCTTTGTTTTAATTGATCATGAAATGCATTTGTGTATTCTGCTCTGCAACCAACCTGTATTGACATATTATAGTATTTAAGTAAATCCATACATTATTTGGTAAGTTCATCGCCAATGGATTCCGTATTATTAAGCTATGTTGAATGTCAGTAATATTAAGTAACTTTGAAGACTGCAGCAAGTCACTTAACTTACATTATCTCATGCAATACGTGTTTGCTTTATATAATCAATACATGGCATATAACTGGTCGCATGTTCTTGACAACTTTGGAATGATTACATAATTTGTAACTTTTAAAATAGAACTGGCTTTTATTATTTTATAATGATAAGCAATTTTCTTTCCGAAAATGATATCAGCGTATTAATAACGGTGAACCTTACATAATGTTAAAACTGCGAATTGAAAAAGGCTATATATATATATATATATATATATATATATATATATATATATNATTATGACATTTTAATCACGCTTACTATCATTATCAATTTTATAATTCAATTATACTGTATACCAATTAAAACAAGAAACAAAAACCCACAAGGTGCGCTTTCATCAACTTTGGAAAAGTACATATCTTAAGTACAAAACAGGTTCGAAACGATAAAATCTTAAAAAATTTAACGCAACCAAGAAAAGTAAACTTCATCGACCAGTTGAGACGTTCTTTTCGAATGTTAACTAAGGAACGCGCGCACTTTATTTTGCATGTGGAAAATACCCATGATAAGCTTCCTTCATTGACAGGTGTTCTCTTAAGTAAACTTACTTGTGTATTTATGAACACTGAATTGTGTTGTCGGTGTGCTTAAGTCTGTCTTCAGTTTTATGTACTGCCTGACATGATTGTCATTTCCAATATGTCGTAACAACAATGTATGCTCACATGACCTTCCATTTTTCTTAGCAGGGCTTTTACGTCTTTGAACTATTTGGTGGAATTTGTTAGGAGCTTTTGGAAGGTCTTGTCACTCCAAGCCATCTTCAGGTGTAACCGTGTATTCTGTCTTTGTACTGGTGTTATAAGAACGAAGTACACAAGAAAAGGTCGTACTTTTGATGACAATACCATCTGCTGCTACATAAAATCGGAGTATTTTCATCTAGGCCACTAATTTCAATGTTCCGAATCTATTTATGCAGCCGTTATTTTCTCCGTGCTTTTTACCCAGGTTCTTTACTGGTTACTCATGTGACTGTCGGTTTTTAACACAAGAATGGAGTTGGAAATTCTCGATTTAAACTGCAGTCTTGGCAGTCTGCTCCTGTACATGCAGGATTGAGCACAAAGTCTGTAAATGTATGGTCATCAATTATATATCTACTTTATATGATATTTTGTTCGGTGGTAGATAAAGTTATATTTATATCTTAAACTTTAAAATTAACAGACCAAAAGTATGTTTAAACGCTTGTTATCAAAGCGTTGAATAGGCTCATATATATAATATAAACTTAATGCCGACTTTTGTTTTCACATTCAACAATAATTGATAATTCATCTTGTCACCGAAGGCTACCTAAACAGCTGTGATGATTTGTTTCATAATTGCAAAATTGGACTGTAAGCTTGTCATATGCTCTCCGGCGATACTAAATTAAAAGATTGAGCGCCGAGTTACTCTAGCTTGTTATTTTCTATTAACCACGTTTTAGATTAGCCCAATATGGTTTTTGCGACGAATCCTTTAGAAAATGTCCTTAACATTTGGTAATATTATACCTTGTCATTATTGTCGCTGCATTGATCAAATCGATCCTACGGCGACTGTTTTAGAATTTGTCCTTCAAATGTATTAATATACTACCTTGTTATCATGATCGCTTCATTGATCAAATCGATTCTAATTTCCGATCATATACACATCAACAACTTTATATTTTAGGTATTTGACACTTTTAATCAAGTGATATTTTAAATAAAGAATCGCCACATTGGACTCCTAAACAGGCGTTATCTCATATTGAGGAAATGATTTTAAAAACAAATCGAGCTTGAAATTAAATTCAAAATAGACCACAAAGGCCCCGATGATTTAGTTTTATGACTGTACGGGTCGTTCGGTGTTGATGGCAATACAGATATATATTTACCAAGCTTTAGAGATATGAACCATAACAATAAGTCAGTTGGATGTTTGCGTCACTTCGTCGGGGAACGGTAGTTGCTTACCTACGCCAAAACTCATCAGTCCTTGATTCTTGCAACAAGTTTGTGTTTGATGGCACTTTTGTATTTTGCGTCTCCCATCCTCACAAAGTTAATGTATTCGGGGCCTTCTGTGATATCACACGCTTTTTTGTCTTTGTGCAAATTATCTGCAAAAACAATGTACTTTCAATACCTTGCCATGGCGCAATTCATATCGGCATTTGGCAAGTGCAGTTGGGCACACTTAAAAAATGTGGCATATTGACTATATAATTCTACACAGGTTGAGGATTTTCCTTTAAAAACAGTCGTCCTACTCGTATAACTGGTTACACTTTTTCATGAGATTCAACTTAGTTTCACTTCTTTATATTGACTACATAGTTTTGACTCGCCTGTAACTCAATTTCCTACTCGGCCTAGTTATTGTTAAAATAGTTCTCACCAGTGTTCATTTAGATTGGATTGAAAACGCAGCATCTAGGGTGCTTAAGACGTTTGTCTAGTATTTAAAGTGGTGCTCTAGTGTATGGACACACGAAAATCTTATTCCACCTTTGCCAAGATTATGTAACTGTTAACTTTATATCCAAGTTTTATCAAAATTTAGTCATACATGTGGTCTCTAGAGCGAGGAACACGTTTTTTTCATCTTTGAACTGTAGACCTAGTTTTTTGGACGCACGTGGCCCGTATTCAAACTGTTCTTAGAGATTGTAAAGATAAGTAATCTAACAACGTTTAATTAAGATCGTATGTGTTCGAGTTGCCTTTCGAGGTGTTTTGAACTATAAGTTGAAGACTGACGACATACTACGGACACTGGCCATATGGTGACCTCACATATGCAACATATGCGCTCCGTGATCTAAACATGATCTAAATACAATGGTCAAATGTACATTTACCATTTATTGACTATTTCATAAACTTAAATGATCATAAAGTTGACAATTTTAATGAACAAACGTTGTGTATGCAATAAATGATAACATGTCAAGTTATTGATTGTTTTAGGTCACCAAGTTTTGGAGAGGCCAATTCTTATATTGTTGTTTGAAGCAGTGTAGGTCACCCTGTGTTGGTAAGCCGCTCCAAAAGCGCTCGGTGGCGGCCTTAGAATGTCGATATTGCGCTACGATAGTGAGTACATAGCCGTTTTGTTCGGTGTGACTGTTAAATCTTCAAACGTATGCTAAACTCAGAGCCCGATCATTGCATACTAAACGTTACCAAACTTGATTTACGTTGTTTCTTTCCATATTCGGTAAAAAAATACAACGCTCTGCTTCACAACGCAAGTATGTTGAATAACCTTACTGTATTAAATTCCGTGTGTGTTTGGACTTATACTATAAAGAGGATCAACTAATTTGTTGTATAGCAGTGTATTTTCAGGTGAATCGACGGTTGTAAAAAAATTAAAATACAACTTTGAATCGTCTTTCAAACGGATAATGATTTATCGATAAACGGAGATCTTCGAATAGAATTACTTGCTTCTAGCATGTAATTCATTTATGTATTGCAGTATCGAACAACTAACACTGCTGTTTAATTGTGCAAAATAAATCATGGCCATACGAAAATGTATCTTAAAGGACTTAAAAAGTTCAACAATGCTTTATGCGATAGTACTCATTATAGAACTTTCGAATGATCCATTTTAAAAGGTACGTGTTCAAATTTCATTATTAGAATGTAATGAAGTAAATACTTTATTGCGAACAAAGCTTTGTAAATGGACGTTGATAAATTGTGAAGCATGCATTTCAGATCTTCGAATTTTGATACATATTAGCTCATTACGCCATATTTCGATGTTTGCAAAATAAATTTGTTGTACACCGTAAAATTTATATGTAATGTTATTTCAATGAAACGGATTTTAAATAGTTTTCACTTTTGACCACTGCGGTGAAAGCTCAATGAAGCCCTAACGCAATATGCACGAGCGCATTTAATAACGACATGAGAACGTGACAATGAGATTCGAGAAAGCAAAGTAAATATGTCGTTTTTGCATTTAAATACCGCTCAATTGCATCGTAATTTTCGCATGCTTGTCCTGAAAATAAGGAGAATTTGTTCCTAAGTTAAAATGCTATATTAACGTTAATGAAAAACCGAATGTTTAATTGGTTAACAATAAAGGCGCGTTTTTGCTTTGAAAAAACATAATATCGAAACTAATTGTATTTTATTTATTTGCAAAATTTTAAATGAAAAACAGTAATCAATTGCATGCGTTCCAGGACTTTGATATAATTATGTGGTATGTATATGTATGTAAGAAAATTATTATATTTTCATTTGAAGAAATGAAATATAATGTTTTTTACAAAGTAAGACGGACTCATCATATATTTTGGTTTCGATTCGCCAATCGGTTCTATTATGTGATAACATTTTTCCATTAGTAGTTATTTCGATTATAAAGACAACTGAATATCTTCGCATATTTGCACGATGTACACATACAACTTACCGGAATCCATGCGTATAGATGTTGTTATTAAAACTAAAGCAATTTCAGATAGTTTGTTCCTATGTGCGAATATTCGTATTACACAATTATATTCTTAAACAGAGAGGTTTGTACGTAAAGATCTCTTGAGTTCCAAGAAAACGTTTAATCACGATGCCATTTTGCGACAAAGCAGGCGTTTGAATTTTTCTTGTTTACAGTTATCAGTTCGCATTTGCCAAATTGATCCGATTGAAGTGAAGTATTTTTTTTTGTGTGTGTACTTTGAAACACATTTGAGCAACAGCAGAGCGTGTTTGGATACAAACAAAACCCGGGTTTGTTTAACCCCATTTCTTCTCGCTTAGAGACCTCTTCGTGTTTGTGGCTGCTGGATTTACAGAAGCGAAAACAAATTAATCAGTTGTTTGACTGACTTAAGCCAAACACATTTCGAGAGAGCCAGCGGAATCAAACAGTATTCGTATTTTATTTTTTATAAAATCAGAGGCGATACTTGCATGACTTACAGATTGAGCTCGATTTCTTTCCGGTCCTTTGATATTGGCCGAATTTACGAGACTTGGACTTATGATTTTTTTTTTTCTTTTAAATAAAAGATTTTCGCCTTTTTCCTCAGAACCTTTTTAGAAACTGACTTTTTTTTTGTGTCTGAGTCTACTTACAGACATCCCTTACACGACGTAACGTGCCATGGACTTCAAAATGTTCTCATAAATAACACTTTTCCGAAACGTTCAATTGGACTATAGCTGCTGTGCGGCTTCAAAGTGCAGAAGGGTCCATTGTGTTTCACAAGCACAAACCTTGCTTTCTATTCTAAATGGTTCGATCCATTTGTTGTGACATTTTAACTTTGCCTCGTGCGTTTGCTTTAAGCTTATACATAAGCAAACCAAGTTTGCGAGTGTATACTGGGTTCACGGTCGGTTGCTCCATTCGATTTAACCATGCACATGTGCATCTATTGCCACGAGCAGGTAGCTCAGTGGTTTTGCTTAAACACTTTATTGATATTCTGTTTAAACTATTTAGAAGTGCAAGTAGTAATGTTCGTGCATGTCGCGCTATTCTTTAGGACATATGCCAATTTTGGATACTTACATCATTGTGCATCTTTACTTAGTGTCTGGAACTCGTCTCTCCGTTGTCTGTGTATCAAAGTTAAACCTTATACATATGTTAATTATACCGTGTTAAAGTACAATACGTTATTATCGAGAACGTCGCGATATTATTTGCAGAGGTATGTGCCCTTAAAGTAAAGGATTTGTGAAAACTTAAATTATGTGACATGTATTCTTTGTATCGCAAACTAGTATCTTGGTTATTTGCGCATACACATGAAACTTTGTAAAAACTGAAAGTGTAGTATTATTTTATCACCCGACCAGCGCACCACCCTTATTTCGATTTATATCGAACTTCTCATACGTTTGCACCGATTAATACGGTAATGAATATACGAAATTAATAAATAATCAAATAATAACGTTCTCATAATTCGTCCGCAATTCATCGGTTGAAAGTGTTGGCTTATTGTATATTATACGCGTATTACATGCGGGCATGTATCCTAACAATGAAATTATGGGCATTTTTCACTGTAAAATTGAGCTGAAAAGAATAAACAGTTCAAACGAGTAAGTTAAAATGTGGTAACTGACAAATTATCTCCAACTCATCTTGCTACCAGTTGTTTATAAAAGATATATATTATATTCGATATTTTACATGACTATCCCAGTCCTTTAAGCCGAGCGGAACTGCCGCGTATTGACGAAAGCGATACGGAAATTTTCCGTGAGTCACATGGCTAATTAATTATTCATGCATCGTTTGAACGCAAAACGAAACAAAAATGGCTGACAAAAGTGGTCAGAAAGAAAAGGTTAAAGCGAAAAAGCGATGAATCACGGCCTTACCGAAACCGAAAGTACGGTTGATATTCAAATGGATTATTGTTCTCTTTCCGGGATATTGTTTAAGTATTTTGATGCTGCATTAACAAATATAAGTGTATATGAAGTGAAATAACTAAACATAAACAACAGTTGCGATAGACACCTATACACATAGCATATACTGTTAGTTGCGTCTAATGTCACTGTAAAATGTAATGCGCTATAGCACATATATAACATTCCATAATCCCCGATATATCTTGGTTGTTCTTCGTTTAGCTAAGTATTAACTGTTCGTATAGCATTAATAGTCCGACCTTTTTTATAACAAAACCATATTCAACAAATGTCAGTAAATCCATCGATATCGTTTAAGATTAAGCATCCCAGTTATAAAGTGTTTAATTATACCAAAATGTTCGAATTTATATTTCTTGGTTTGCCTTCACTTTCATTTAAAAAATTGCCATACAGTATGATGAATGCATCTTTTTCTTTTTGCATTGTTTGAGATTGTTCTTTGTTTACTTGTGTGCATATCATGTTTTTACATTCATCATGATTTATTTATTTAAGCCAATATAGGAACTGTAAGACCCGGATTGACGAAGATCTACTGCTATTACAGATAGCATATTATAACATTGCACATTGCATAACTAGCATGGTCTTGTTAACATAAATAAGTCAATTGTAATTTTATTTCAAATTAAAGCCTCGTATACATACCAATCGCGGCGCAATGCATTTATTTATAAAGCAGTCTAACGGCCTTTTCCTTGTTTAACTGATTAGTCGACAGTACGTTCCCTGTTTGAGGGTTTTGAATTAGGTTTTGTACGAATCCATCATATTTTGCCGTTAATACATGTAATTCAATCAGAGTACGAGTGTCGTAACAACAAATTTTACAATGAATTTAAATGTTCATGATACCAATCGAGATTTGTTTTTATTTAACATATTTAAAGTTGCCTTGATTTATAGAAGCACAAAAGCAGCCTTTAATATCAGGGTATGCATGCATGCTTGTGACATAATGATCTTAAACAATTCAGAGATTGTGCTGTCCAAAATACCACTCTTTGGTATTATCACTATGCTATGCATAGCATCATAATCATCTCCCTCTTTTCCCTAACAATAGTGTCTTTTGAATGATATATTATATTGTTGAGCACATCTGTTCACACATGATTTGGGGTCTTCATGAAATGAGGGCTATTTATATGTCTATGAGAGCAGTATTTCGGTTTAATATTTTATTAAATTTCAAATAATCATGAATAACTCTATACATTTTAGACGTTCGCTAACGTGCTGCCCTTGCTAATTACACCTTCAGCATTTCTTTGGAAAAATCCCTGGTATGTTCCAAAAGGTCTAGGAATTCAAAAAAAACATGTATATCCCTAACCTGTTTATACGTAGTATTGTCTTTTAAGAGGTGGGTAGTTTTTTTTCTTAAATTTCTTTCATATCATAAAACAACAAGTCATGCGTACCAAGCCGTTTGTCAAAACACAGCAAAATATAAAGCAATGCTGACCTGGTACATATAATGGTTATATAAGCAAATGTTTGTATCCAACTATGATATTTAACAACTGAGTTTACAGGTGATGAAGTGGGATCAATTTTACTTTCAAAAACTAGCTGTGCCATTTATTCCAGACAGACTGATACACAATTGGATGAACTAACTTTATGTATTGACAATTCGCTAAATTAAGTTGATCATTATTAGCAGATTAGTTGAACGTTTATTTTCTTTGTCGTTATATATAATCATTGAATCATGTATTTATGCAATAAGAAAATAGCATTTTGATCCTCACTTGCATTATTTTCGACCAAATTCTAATTGAATTTCAGCCTTAAACAGCCGAGGTACGACGAATGGGCGGTGAAAACTAACGATGAGCAGCAAAGCTCCCATACAGGCCTCTAATGGAGGTACACTATTTGTTTGCGTCTTTACATAACCGATGTATATAAACAAGTCATGTTTACAATCGCGATACAACGTATAGGAGAGGCGATCAAGTCGTTAAGTACATAGTCGTTAAGTACATCGTGTTTATTTGAACATACTAATGGTATATTTGTCGCTGAAAGTTAATTTGCTTTAAACGGAAGTAAATGGCAAGCATTGCAAATTGCACCATACTCATTTACGATATAATGCGTGCAGCCCTAAACATATATGTTATTATATTAGTCAAGACTTATCACGATTAAACACAGAGGAAAACGCCTATGTAAACGATATGCACAAGATATACACAATTGAGATACAATTGCTAAATATACTACCACACTGACTGCGGTACAATATATAAGTCTTACTAAAAGACACATTCTCAATTGGTTAAAAATTCGTAGACAAAGTACAGTACTAGTAGGGTCAATATATGAAAACAAACTGATCAACCCCCCCCCCCCTCCGAAAATTNATAGCTACAAAAGGTATTTTAACTGATCCGGGTAGGGCTGGAGGTCCTTTATAACATATCAAAAGTTTACCCAAATCGGACCTCCGGAAAGTGTTTTTTTTTTCAAGATTGCCGCCAAGATGGCCGCTAAAATCTACTTATGATAATAACTATGTAAGTATCCACTCAAATTTGATGATTGTTGTATCTATACCTAGGTTTCAGGGGGCAAAGAACACAATAAGATAATTAAAAATTGTGTAAGTCTATAACGCAACATAGAAATTCATCATGGCGTCCAAATAGCCGCAAACACAAAGACCACAAGAACATAACTTCTGACTAAAACGTGATGATTGTGAAAGTTAGCCATTGTAAGGTCCATATTTTCTTCGACATCGCACTACCAAGCGACAAACATTTCAGTGTTATTTGCCTAAACATTGGTCCAGACCTTTAATCTGGGTTTAGTCGGCTAAAGATGCGCATACGCCCAATTGAGAAAGAATTTCAAAATAACCCTCTCAAACCAGTAGTAGTTGTACGAAAAACAATGTTTTGATGTTGTGTTGTTTTCATACACTCTTGAATCTGCTTGGGGTCATAGGATCCCTCATGGAATGCTCCGGTCTCAAAAAATACTTGATACTGCATATGGGACAAATGCAATGGTGCACATTATGACAGGGACAACTGTCTAGAGGGCTTTTCGGTGACAGTTTCTTGTCAACAAGTGCCTCAACAGTCAGCTTAAAGCCGAAATGACACATGAAGATCCAGATATTAATATACTTCTGGATCAAGCTGAGGAATCGTACTCTTCCCTTCTTAAGGGCGAGACGACGCTAGCAGTGCTACATGTTATGATATTTTTTATCAAACTCGAGACGGTTACAGAGAAGAAGAAAAATGAACTTGCAAAGACCTCAAACACAAGCCAAGTATGACTGAATGATCGGCATATGGTTAGCATGGCAAAGATGTAGATTAAGGCGGATCGTACTGGGTGTTGGCTGATGCACGTATAGGCAGTGTCCGACTTTCTGTCCGTCTTTGCTGCATCTGTGCATTTTAATTACCTACGATTTGCTTATTACTATTTACAGCAAATGAGCAACCTAGATGAAACGCACCCATGCGTTTATTGGGCTAAGCAGCGATCTTGTCATTGAGCAACCATTGAAGGGGTCTCTTAAGAGCCCGGTTGGTCTAACTCGCAGCATTGGGATAATAGAGGAAATGCAAATCCTTTGGACCCTGTAACATTCGAGTACAACAGTGCGTTGCGGGAGTTCACAGACCTGACCTTTACTACAAGTCCAAATACTCAACTGAGGCCCACATCAAAAAAAGATGCATCTGATCTCGAGAAAATGAAGACACATGTTGCAGCGTGCTCACCCTTAACAACTGATCCTACTCTTAAAATAATTATCACTGGGATAGTGGCTGGGTCAGATGTGAATGTTTATGCATTTGAGACGGCTGGTAACACGATCTTAAGAGATATCAAGGGAACGTAAGCCTTTGCTAATAAATTCAAGAGAAAAGACATAGCCCAAACTTTCTGAAATAACTCCGTTGTTGAGATTTCTTCTGACCGTGCTTTTAATCATGCCCTTCTGTTCTATCGTTTCCTGGTAGTGTATCAATATTCAGATCCTTTTCTTGAAGACATACTGTCGTATACACTGAGCCCCCATCATGCTGCCCTCTTTGAAGCAAAGAACATTCGTTGTGAAGCAGACAAGCCTCAGATCGCTCAGACAATTAGAGACCATGCTACAGACGCATCGAGTGAGGCTGTCATGAACTTAGTTCCTGAAACAGATCGTTACGCGTTTGAAAGTGGCTCTCTGCTCTATCGTTAACCATGGAAAAAGGGTGACACATTGAACGCAATAGCCGATTCTTATGCAGATAGCACTGTTATGCATTACAGGCCAGAGACAGTGGTATTCGATGGTTACGAAGACGGTCCTTCTATCAAAGAAAACACACACCAGAGACGAGAAAAAAAACGTATACCCTTTTGTGAGTTTCGACAAAGAAAAAAGGAATGCGCTTTTAAAAGGAGGATTTTTCGTCTCAAGACAAAAACACGGTTGGCGTGATTTCTCTGAACAGCATAGCTCTGACTTAAAAGGAATATTATGTCACCAGGATATACAGACGTTGATATTGTTTAAGCATCAGTGGAACGATCCCGTAATAGCACCACAACGTTGTTGGGTGAGGATACAGATTTGCTCATCTTGCTCCTTCATTACACGGAAAGGGACAATAAGACCATGTTCTGCCGCTCTGACGTAAACAAACAGTCAAATGAACACAAAGCGTATAATATTAATTTTTTGAAAGAACTTTAAGAGACAAATTAGGCAATGAGTTGCTCTTTGTTCATGGTTTGTCCCGCTGTGATTCAACTTCAAGGACTTTTGGCATCGGAAAACGTCAGTATTCCGGAAATTAATAAAACATGTCTCTATCTTGGAGTCATGTGCTAGCTTCTACCAAAACATCCGTCACTCCTGAGTGACTTCCACCAACATTGCATGCAACGGTATTACATAGCCAACGCGTATACATGTATTATCAAACCATGGTATGGATGGGGTAGGCACATTAAATAAAACCGACACGATTGAGATCGAAACAGGAAAAAAACAGTTAATTTCAATAATGACCCAAACAATAGACCTGAGTAACTATTGAAAATCATCCATTGTAACTGTTTTGTAGGATGTAAATCCTCTTGATGCAGCTGCAGACGCTATGGACTCCTCTGCGCTGCTGGATGTGGGCCTTGTTAACCTGAAAACTGATAATTAAACAATTCGTAAGAGGTCGATACTGAAGAGGAGGACGACGACATCGACATGTTAACGCTCTGAGAAAAATGATATGGGAAAATGTGATTGTAAATCAGGACAGTGGACAGCTGAATGTCATAAATTGGAATTTTTTATTTTTCAACTTCTCAGTGATATCAACAATTGAATCAAAGTATTTCTTGTCTCCAAAACAATTGTGTTTGACATAACAATCATTACATTTCAGTCAAAAGTTATGGACTTGTTGTCTTTCGTAGTGTTGGCAATTTTGAATTTCAGTGTAATTTAATACACTCACACTATGTCTGACGACGTTAATGTATTCGTTGCCCCTAAAACATTGGTATAGACACCACAATGGTCAAAATTGTGTGGATACTTACATAGTTATGATCATAAATAGGTTTTGGCGGCCATCTTGTCGGCCATCTAAAAAAACTACTTTCGGAAGTCCTATTTCGGTAAACTTTTGATATGTGTTATGTTGTAAAGTACCTTCTACCCTACTCTGATCGGTTAAATTTCCTTTTTTGGGGTCAGAGTGTATATTGACCCTACTACGTGTTTCCGCTTAACACATGTTCCCGCGTAACTCTCTACAGTATATTTTGAAAATCATGAGAGATAGGACTTGAACATTAAACAGCCTTAATGTTTTCACAATTAATACATTGTTATATAATGCACCATGTAGCCGTTGCCGATCGAGGTCTCGACAATGAAGTTCACATAAT
This sequence comes from Dreissena rostriformis, assembly GCA_007657795.1. NCBI lineage: Eukaryota > Metazoa > Mollusca > Bivalvia > Myida > Dreissenidae > Dreissena > Dreissena rostriformis. The sequence goes on from VMBQ01002192.1 coordinate 102,443, forward strand.
CTGATAATATAATGCACTATTATCGATATTCAGCGCGAACATTTTCCAGGCATTATGTTGTATTGCATGTATAATTTTTTAAATATTTGTTAAATACAAATGGTAAATTTCTATGCGGCATCGTGGGTGTTACCTTTAACCGTATATTAAAATTGAGTCATTTGGATAATTGATTTGTAACAATGATTCTTACGTTATGAGCTTAATATACATAAAGTTAGTCACCTCGTCTAACTGTTTTGTTGTGGTTAGATGTCGTGCTGATACTTGAGAGTTATTTGTATTTTTTTATTAATAAAGGCGTATATTGATAGCCATGAACAAGCCCATAAAGTAACCGCGTAGAAAGTTACTCCTGATTTTGATGTTTAAAAGATGTTTGTGACTTCTATTTTTTTTTTAGTTTAATAATTATTATGTTTTTATATCAATTAGCGTACGAAAAAAACAGTCGTATATACGATATTTAAAATGCCTATATAATAAAACACATTTGATTTTCAAAAGTTCTGTACTTGAACTTATAATTGCACTCAAAAATGCGGTCGGTTGTATAAATGTTTTGGATTCCAAACCGTAGTAATAAGGCACACATATGTGTACAGTTAACGTGTTAATAGTGTGTCCACACGACCATGTTTAAGTATACATTTATTTTCAGATTCCTATCCGGCGGATGGACCTGGCTTCTTGCTAATAATCAACTTTAAAAAGGATCGCGAAGGTAAACCACGCAATAATATATACAGCATTTGTCAAACGTTTATACACACCCATGATATCAACTTTCCAAATTAATATGTAACGCTGTAAAAGAAGCATGTGAACGAAGAAAAATAATAAATTAAAGGCATGTTTTAAATTATTGTGGATTGAGGAAACTATGCTGGAAGAAAGGTAGTTAGAAGGGAAGGGAAGAAGGATCGAATGAAAACAACGATAGGAGAGAATGAATGAACGAAGGACAATGAGGGATGGAGGAAAGGAGGGAGGGAGAAAAGATGGATGGAATTTAGGAAAGATAGCAGAATGTAAGGCGGGAAAGAATTAAGCAAGTAAGGACAGAAGCAATAAAGTAACGTAGATTGCAACATAGGAAGCAAGGAATGTTGCACGAACATAAGCAAGGAATAAATCACTGAATGACGACAAGAATAAAGCTAGAAAGCAAGCAAGCAAGACAATACAAAAGGAAGGAAGTTTCTAACAACGTATGTTAAACAATTAAGGAAATTGGTTGATCTGTATTCACTTTTAGGTTCAGAGCATGATACGAGACGACTGTGGACATTCTTCGGAGAAGAGCTAGGCTTTCATACTCGCATGGCGGATGAAGATATGACCGAATCAGAGTTCATAGACTGCCTGGAGTCTGTGAAAAAATTGCTTGATAAAACATACTACTGCTTTATATGCATCGTTATGGGTCATGGAGATGAAGTAAGTATGCATACATTATGTTGCCCTCCGAAGGAGGTATATATTTTGTGAACCGTAAATTAGTGGTTTGTGAACCGTACATTCGTTAGTGAATTAAGATGTACAGTACAGACACCGCGTACTTAAACAAACGCCACTCGCCGCGGTGTTTATCTCACTGTGTTCGCCTACCAAAATGACCCCCGCGATTGGTGTTCGGATCAAATGTCGCGGGGGCCGTTTGCCATAAGGCGAACACCGCGAATCACCGCGGACCCATTATATGTACCGCGGTGTTCATCGTGTTTGATAAAAATAAAATAACTGAAAATTAACGTATTGTATTGATCCCTTTCATTAAGAAAGTGATGATAAATAAATAACGTATATTTTAACGTATATAACGTATATTTTTCTTTTCGGTGCCAGCCGGTACCAATTTGCAGAAAGAATCTACCGAGCGTTTGAATGCTATAGGTGTCATTTGGTGTCTTAATAAACAAACGATTACGAACAATCACAATCGATTACCGCATACATGCGAAAATTCCCGTCTCTATCCATTATTCGATAATCCCGTATATTTCTGATTTTCATTTTGAAATGCTAATTCTGGTAAATATTTACTATAAAAGTGTGAAAGAAATGCAAAAATCACAAACGTTCGCCATATCTCTAAACTATCAAATGAATTTCGGCATATGGTTCTATTTAAAGATTTGATGAAATAAGCGCCCAATCAGGACAGGTATATTCCAAGAATCGTAAATCACCTGACGCGTAGTGCGCGCGTGTACAGTTCATGTTCTGTTAGCCACACATAAATACATGTATATGCCCATGACATTTTCATGGTTCTCATAAAAAGCGCGCGAAAATTGGCGTGGGTTTATTTATTTTTTAAACAAAAACTTCGTAGCGCAGACAACATTGGCATCTTTAAATTTAGATTAAAAGTTTCGTAGTGAATTTCTACTCAAGTATACCGGGGTAGCTCGCGAATGATTCGGAGTAGACATTTCATNCGGAAAAAAATGGTGACCGTGTCAAAACATTTTTCCGTAACGAACTGCATCATGTGCGAACGTTCAATCGCGAGATTTCACGCAATTTCTATACCCACGAATCAAACAGAACCCACGACTCAACCAGTAACAACCATATTTCAATACCTTTTTCTGTTTTCACAGGCACGGCTCCAGCCGTTGAGAGAATTGGAACAGATGGTTTGGGAGGTTCCATGATTGTGCGCTAACAATTTAACAGCGCTTCAATAAAAATATGTAAGATCTACAAAGAAATAAATGTTTTAATAAAAAATATACAAATTTCATTCACACATATTGATAATTTGTCATCAGTGTCATAAAACGATTAAAATGAAAGCGCTAACAGATACTGATCATTTGAAGTCGAATCGGTCATTTTAAACGTTATCGGTTTGTTAACGATTGAGGTGTATCTTCCACAGGTGCCACTTCTCAAATAACTTGTGTGATTGAACGTAACTCGGAAACATATCATTACAGCTTATGGTTTATTGCACTCATTTATAATAAACTTTAAACCTAGGATGCATGAAAACAAACAACAGCGGACAGCACTTTAACCAACAGCGCTCGCTATTTTAATTAATAATACAATACACACTGTTGCCATAGAAACTTCACTTTCAGTTTTGAAGTTTACCTAAATGACGACCGGATTTCATGTTTCAATCGTAATTTGCTAAAAGAAAATATTACGTTAAAACAATTAAGAAATCTAGTCGCAAAAACAAACGTAACAAAACTTTTTATATTGACAGTAAATTGAAATCAGCTATGAAGAAAAAAGAGAGGCTTTGGCATAAATACAAGCAATCTGGTAAAAACTGTGATCCGATAGAGAACAACAGAGTTAGAAACCAAGTGCGCCGATTTACTCGCCAAGCAGTGAAAAATCACGAAAAGAAAATTATAGAACAGGTTAAAGTCGATCCAAAAAAGTTTTGGACATATGTAAAATCGAAAACGAAAACTAAATCATCTATTCCGGATTTATATTCAAACGACAAAAAAAACTGAAGTTTCTGATGAAAAATCAGAAATCCTGGCAGATTTCTTCACGTCAGTATTTACTCATGACATTGAAAGTACTGTACCAGACATTGAGACAAAATGCATGTAGAAAATTGTGAATTTGCCAATAACATTGTTATAACTAGTGAAAATGTTAGAAAGACACTTGAAATGCTAAAGACTGATAAATCACCAGGACCTGACAATATAAGCCCCAGAGTATTGAAAGAACTTAGTAAGGTGTTATGTAAACCTTTAGAAATTATTTTTTAACAAATCGGTAATTTCAGCTGAATTACCAGAGGAATGGAAGTTCGTCAATATTACGGCCCTTTTCAAAAAGGTGATAAGAAGGTCGCAGGAAACTACAGACCAGTGAGCTTAACTTGTATAGTATGCAAACTTTTAGAAACTATAATACGAGAACAAATGATGAAACACGTGGGAATAAACAAGCTTTTTAGTCACAGGCAATACGGTTTTATACCAAATCGCTCAACAGTTCTGCAGTTATACTTACTGTGATAGATAAGTGGACAGAAAGTCTTGATACAGGAGCAGAAATTGATGTCGCGTATTGCGATTTTATGAAAGCGTTCGACAAGGTCAGTCATCGTTTACTAATTCGAAAACTACATATGTACGGCTTCGGTCAAATGTATAATAACTGGGTTAAAGCATTCTTGAGTGATAGAAAACAGAAAGTAACAATAAACAATTAATGAGTCTTCCGCCTCAAAGGATGTTACAAGTGGAATACCTCAAGGATCCGTGCTCGGGCCAATTTTATTCGTTCTATACATTAACGACCTACCAGATTGTCTGAAAAATCAAAGTGTGATCTTTTTATATGCTGATGATACGAAAATATTTAGAGAGATACATGATACAAGTGACTGTCAAAATCTTCAAGAAGATATACATTGCATGTACAAATGGTCTCAAAAATGGCTTCTTATGTTCCATCCACAAAAGTGTAAAATGATGACAATAGGTAACAAGAAAGAAAGTGTGAAATATGACTATACTTTAGCTGAAGAATTTGAACCAATGGAGAAATCGAAATCCGAGAAGGACATTGGAGTTATCATAGACGACAAGCTGAACTTTGAAGAACATATTTTAGAAAAAGTCAATAAAGCAAATTCAGTGCTGGGCGTTATACGTAGGTCTTTTGAACACATTGACAGTGGCACTTTTGTAATGTTATTTAAAAGTTTAGTCAGGCCTCACATTGAATATGCGAATCAAGTATGGGCACCATATAATAGAAAACATATTGATATGCTTGAAAATGTGCAGAAACGTGCTACGAAGCTTGTGCCAGGATTTAAAGACTTGCCGTACAATGAAAGACTGAGAACTCTTAGATTGCCAACATTAACCTACAGACGCATACGTGGAGATATGATTGAAACATTCAAGATTCTGAACGATAAATACGATTATAACCCAGAAGAACTTTTCAGCAAACGAAGTGATATAACATCAAACAGAACAAGAGGACATGGACAAATGTTATTTAAAAAAGGGGCACGATTAAATATCAAAAAGCACTCATTTAGTTTCAGAACAGTTGACTTTTGTAATAGTTTACCACCTAGTGTAGTTAATGCGCAATCAGTAAGAGCTTTTGAAAGTAGACTTGATCGATTCTGGAATGATCAAGAGATCAAGTACAATTACAAGTCAACAGTCGTTAAAGGGATGAACATCCTTTATGTTGACGAAAACACAGGAATAAATCCCTTCTACCAGAATCTACTATGTAACTATGTATGTAACTATATAGGAGAAGCAAAAGAACTATATCTTAACCTGAACATACACAACAAAGCGATGTTATATGGCATTTTATATTATTGTGGCTTCTTTCCGAATTTGCTTGCCATTTATCTGAATATCTAGCTACATTATGATATGGTTCGTAAGCTTTTTAAGCAAAGAAGAGCTGTAGTTGATTATAAATTTTAGATTAATTTCATTGTGGATTAAAAGGTTGCAAATTTGTTGCTCTGGTTTGAATCCGAACATTGATTAATTTTATGGTAATTTAATTATAATGTATTTTCTATTTTTGTGCTATTTAATGTTATTTGTAATGCGGTTAAGTTAAATTGTATTTATATTTGTATGCCTCCAAAGACATCTTGGCAAAACGTGAGGTTTAGAATTCATTAGACCGGTTTAAACTACAAATGTTTTATTTCTATTGACTGTTCCAAAGCAGCCATCCCATTTCATTTTGTGTGTATATGGGGTATGTGTATGTGTTGTGTCTAGTGTATTTGTTCTGTGTCAAATATGCAAAATATTAAAGGGACTGTAAACCACGAATGACGAAAAAAGAAAAGTTCTAAAATACAGTAATTTTGTACAAGTGTTAGTTTATATTGATAAAAATAGCACGACTGGTATATAACATTACTTGAAAAAAGTTTATTTTTTATTTTTATTTTATTTTTGTATTTATTTATTTTTACTGGGTATGCATACCCAGTAAAAAAATAAATACAAAAATAAATGATTCATCGTCACGTGGTAAACCCAGGAATGCAAATTTTGCATGCGTAGTGAATTGTATATATTTTATATATAATATGATCAATCTACTTGCGTTATTGATAGTGTGTAAATCGTTATGTCACCTATTTTAGCGATGAAATTTTATTACCGAATATACTGAAAATATGAACTTTTTCAAGTAATGTAATATACCAGTCGTGAAATTTTAATCAAAATAAACTAATAATTGTAAAAAATTACGATATTTTAGAACTTTTCTGTTTTCGTCATTCGTGGTTTACAGTCTCTTTAATCTCCATAAATAAAGGACAACATGTTTCAATAATGTATCTCTTTTTTCTGGTGCAGCTGAAGTTTCACTTTGTTTTAATTGCAAGTATGCAACAGAAAAGAACAAGTAACTAGTATACATTGTTTACAGAGGATTAAAATTAAGACTCATTACTACTTAGTTCCAACAAATTTCACAAAGTTGTTTTGGATGAGATATTGAAGCAAATTCACGTCGAACAAACTTATATGTGAGTTTATCTGTGAGAAGATTAAACAGACTTGCAAGAAACAGGTTGCTCTTTGAAATCTGGTGCAATGGAAACTATGCAAGATATTGTATTAGTCGTTCATTTAATTGTTGTTATAATTAAATTAAATTTAAATTACAAGTAGCCAATAATTTATTAAGTACAAAAATAGGGTAATGAAACTTACTATACGCATAAAGAGCAATATGTGTTTATGTGTTTCAAATTTAAGTGTTTATTTGTGTTTGCAGTAGATTTATTCTATGGTCCAGTGATGCTTTTTTTGCAATTTGACACACATAATTGAAATCGGGCAACTTGTAAGAGTTCACTCCCGCGGATGTAGCTAAAATTTCATATTTAATGGTAGCATAAATTTGTTGGATGCTCGCTTTAACGATTAACAGGGAATGTGTTAATCATTGATGTTATTGTTATTCTTTGATTTAATTAATTAACAAGTAGCGTATGATAAATCACAAAGTACAGAATGTACGGTAATTATACTTAGTATACGCTTAAAGAGCTGTGTATGTGTGGTTTATGTGCAACATGTGTTTATTCTTGCTCGTATTAAGTTTATCACATTTTTTGTTAAGCCTTGTTGTTGTTACAATAGGTCGCTTGACATAAACAATAGACATCAGGTAACTTATGAGTTCCCTTCCGTTGGAGCGGCAATAATTTCATTTATAATTCAGTGCATTTGGTCGGTTTCAAATGATGTTCTGTTTGAAAATTTGAATTTATGACATTACGGACATAAATGCCACATTTACACATATTATATTATCTTTAAATACAAAGTGCTACAAATTGTTCGTTAGGTTGTGAATAAATACCAGAAGTCAATATTCGTATTTGCGCTTTTCAGATATAAAAAATATCGACGTAAGTCAGAGGTGGTAAACACCAGTCTTGTGGAATTATTATATAGTGTTTATCCTGTAAAGCTGTTAGTGTATTTAAGTATTTTAGTTACATATCTTTTTTAAATGTTTGATACTAACCTGTTATGATGGTAATAGATATGCGCTGATTTCGTTTTTTTTCTCATTTTTTTTTTTTTTTTTTTTTTTTTTTTTNAGAAAACTTACACGGACTTGATGCAATACTGCTGAAGCTTCTGGAGTTTCACTTCTTTATATTGAACAATTATCAGTGGAAGATCTTTTGTTGTACAAATCACCTTCGTAGAACTATGTATAACTTAAACTTTTCTGAGAAGTGACAAATACCCCCGGCGCCGCAAGTACTAGAATGAAACAATTTAGTACAATCAAAAATTGGACGCTGAGGCGCTGCCGGATTTGACCCCTGGGGTCTGTGTTGAAGAGAGCTTGTAAAGAACCACAATACAATGTAAAACCAAAAAAATATTTTGCCTTGCGGTTTCAGGTGATTTTTTTTTGTTATTTATTTTGCTATTTAAAAATCCTTATAAATAAAAGTGTAGGTAAACGCCTACTGACAATGTTATGTCCACGGACAGAGACCGACAGACAAAAGCACATGGTGATGGCTTGAGGTAAAATAAGCTTATGTCCAGTTTTAGAAAGTGTTCATTTGATATCAGTGCTTTTACAACAAATAATAACTTATTTATATTTGCGGTAAATTGTCAATCTTCCATATTATGTTTGTTGCTAGTAAACCTCGAATCGAAAATGCGTCCAATGCTTGACTTGTATTAACGACATCCAGAACATCCGCATTGCGCGTGGCGCTAAACTAGTCGAGTAATCGATTATCTTTATAAATGTATGTATTTAGTCCATTAAAAATGCAATCATAGATGATTTTCATGTTTTAAATAACAATAATTTTTATCTTGAGTATCCAACTGTTATAAAATATTAATAAAACAAATTTAAAGATTTTGTCTTTCCCGTATCTTTCGTTTTGGTCTATTCGGCATTATTTTTAAAGTAAAAATTGTTATATGCATATTTTTCATAAAATTTCTTCTGTATATGACAAAATAATTCGGACGAGTTTTCAATACATTTGGGGCGACTTGTCTTCCGATTGGGGCGAGTTGTCGAACAAATTTGGTGCGAGTTGGCCATATTTAGGGGTGACTGGTCCTGGGCGAGTTGGCTTTGGGGCGAGTTGTCTGGCAACCGACCGTTTTAATTTTCCACCGGATTGACTGTAACATTTTTATTTATTTTTTTATTTTTGAATGTTTTTTGTCAGCCACAACTTTTATTCGGAAATTAATGTACTTTGTACTTTAGTATAACTTATTTGTATTTATAATAAAAAACATGTTGATATTAGTGTAAGTCAAAGGTCAGCCAATCACAGCCAACGAAACAAATGACAACAAAAAGACCGCGAAATTAATGTGTCATAGAACGTCGAATTTGATGATGATGAGCTATTTGTATTTAACTAAATTAAACATTCTGTACATGTGCTCATTAATTGAAGATTCCTTCACAGTCCGTGAGACAAACTATGGATCATAGTTAAAATGTCGTTCCAGAGCCCGCGACCTACCCCTCGATTTTTCACCGAAGTGCAAACGTTCTCGACCAAAAAGGTCAGTGTCAGCATTTTTGCATGATATTTCTTAACTTAACTTTGCATATATAAAATTTAAATAATACAAGATTCAGTTGACAGCATGTCGTGTTGAAGAGTTATTTAAAGTCTACAAATTTACTCCAACTCTGACTTTCTAATGTTTTATCCTGGGCCGCAAGGCAAGTTAACTCCAGAAAGGCATTTTAAGTTAACGCGCTGTCAATTAAAGAATGAGCATATACGGCAGATTTTTGGTACAACCTTAAACGCAGTAGTGGCAGATCGGGTTAAATAATTAACAACTATAAGCATACAAACTTTAGGTTTATTGCCGTGTTATTGATGTATCCTCAGGTTGCCATGTATCGAGCTGTTAAGGAAAGAGTAACAGAATTTCTGAATTAATGCCTCAATGCAACAAAAAATGATTCACTCCACTGTAACTGTTGTGTGAATGTTGTCAGTGTGAGCTTATCCACCAACACTTGGCAGTTGTTTTATAGGAGGCAGGTTCCTTAAGTGTTTTTCCTTTACATAATGTTGGTACCGTACATTGGCACCATTCCCATTCCTACCATTTTTCCAATTTCAAAATAAAAAAACCCAATTCACATAAAAAATTCCCAATTTGCAAGAAAAAATTGGCATATGCATGTTAATCCCTTTTGTCAAGATATCGCAGTCTTCACAATTATTATATAGGTCAGTATACCTGCAGTGTTTTTTTTCAGTTTTGGGGGAAAGGGGTCGGGTCCCCTGAGGGGGGGGAAATTTGCGCGTAAAAGCGGAAAAAGGGGAAATTTCAATGCTTTGCAAGTAACAGTACAAAATCAAGTTTTAATACTATAATTCACCATACATACATGTAGAGAGAAAAACATTATTCCAACTCTTTTTCATCAACATGTAATGTTCATGTTCAAAGTTCATATACTTTGTTAGTTGTTTATGAAATAAAATCATCATGATATAATTATCATTAGACACTTCTTTCTAAAAAAAAAAAAAAAAANTTTACGGTGGCTGCGCGGCATCGCAGTGATCACGGGTGTTCCCGTTAACGATAGCGTGCAATCGCGGCGATTTCGGGTGTTCGCCAAACACCGCGGTCAGTAGCGTGTCCGCCCAACGCGAAATGTCACCCGTAGGGAAAAGTGAACACCGCGGACAGGCGTTTTTGTTTAAGTACGCGGTGCCTGTACTGTACTTACTGTTGCTTCGTAAGTTAAGTAAAAAGTCCCATATCATAAGAGTTTCAATCAACAACAAAAAAATGTATAATGTTTGTTGCTTGCAGAAATATTAGCACACAATTGTTTAAAAAAACACGGCTATTGCATAATTTTACAAACGGTTTATTGTTAGATTGTAGTTAAGAAATGAGGAATACGACATCCCGGACTGTTGGAAGTGTGACGGTCATTTGTAAATATATAAAGAGCTGAATCGATACTAGACAATCGATAGGATGTTTTTAGGACATGTCCTTATATGTGTTATTTCTAAAAAAGCAAACAATTATTTGTGGTACAAAAATTAGTTATTTAACTTATGCATTATAACTCTTGTTAATTAGGCGGTAAACCTGAAATTAATACCACATAAGTGCACGGATGCATTACTTTAGTTTACATCATTATCAGCATAACTGCCGTGACCAGTCTGGTCGTTGTTTGGAGAGAATTAGGGATTACCGACCATAGATCCGTGTGTTTACAACATTAGCGCTATTTGTAAGGTTTATACATAACCTCTTATCAAGAGAAGCGTTAATGACTTCATGTACACTCCATACACTAATCGGTAACCAGAGCTACATAACATTAAAAAAAAATGGTAAGAAAATATAGAAACTATTAAAATACTCAGAATGTTACAGTTATAATTCGATACAGAACTGAAATGTTGTAAATGTTTTTTTTTGTTTTTTTCCAACACATTTTATTTCGAGATTGCAAACAAATAAATACATATACAATTATGAACAATAACACAATTATATTATGCAATCAGAAATAAACAAAATAACATAAGCAACACATCTTAGATTAGCTATCTAAATTTTTAACTAATTAATGCATGTAATTTTGTGTTGAAAACAATAAATAGGGAACATAAGAGAAAAAAAAATCCAGTATGTATAGAGTAACATGGATGTATAAATCGTACTATCAGATGAAAAAAGGCATACATAGATACAAACATTACTACATTACTTAAAGCGTAAAGGTGTTATATAGTTGTTTTTCAAGAAACTACAACAAAAATCAAGTTTAAATTCTAAGTGTGTGCAACAAGGACATTAAATAGTTCCCATTCAATATCAAAAGATTCAAAATTGTTTTTTGAAATTGATATTTTTTTCAAGTTATCATATTCCTACTTAATGTATTTCTTGGCTCCAGCTATGCTTGGAATGCATTTATTTATTTTACATTTGTATAAGTATAGCTTTATAAACAAAATAACATTATTTATGGCACAAGCAGACTTTGTCAAATATCCAAGGAGAACAATTGTCCTATTAATGAACGGAAAGGATGGACCTGGTAATATTTCATCAATAATTACTTTATATATCTGACATTCCTAGAATAAATGCTCTAAATTCTTCTCACTTTGTTTGCAAAAGGTACATAATGGATCAATAGTTATTTTCAATTTGTTCAAAATAATATTTGTTCCAAGAATCCTATGAATTATTCCGTATTGGAACCATTGTACTTTAACATCATTTGTTATAAAAAAGTGTAGTTCAAAAATGCAGTTCCATTCTTTTTTATTAATAATAGTATTGAGTTTTGTACCCCATTTTGCTTTAACTGAAGGTTGCTAATTGTTTTTAATTAATATTGTGTATTGTCTTTTTTTGCTCCAGATTCCTTTTTTAATATTAGTTGTAATAATGGGCGCGAAAAAGGTTTGATAATTTGTTGGGTAGGATAGGGTATACAATATATTTTGAAAAATGTATCTATTGCTCTTGTCATCCCTATATAATTAATGCAATTTATTTTCAAATTGTACATTTTATTTTATTAATCAACAGATATAAAGCTTCCATTTTTAATATATCACGTATACAGTGAATTCCAGAAATAAAGCTTCCATTTTTAATATATCACGTATACAGTGAATTCCAGCATCAAACCATGTAAAGACTTAGTGTAAAAACTTGTATTTCCTATCAATATATTTGGATTATAAAATAGTGGATAATATAACACTTCTTCGGCTTTTACTTCCAATTTACAACAATAAAGTAAGAAGCTTTTTAAAACATCTACCCAAAAAGGGTTTGAAATTCTGTCAAACATATTTAAAGCATAAAGATAACTGCAATTAAAAAGTTTGTAAGTATCAAAATACAGTTGTGTGATATATATCCAATTCCTTCTAAAGGATTGAATTTTGTGTAACCAGGTAAGTTTCAATGCTGGAATAAATGCATCCAAATTTATCATGTTTAAACCTCCTTCATTATATTCTTTTACTATAGTTGTAAACTTTATTTTACTTTGCCCGTCCCAAATAAAAGTCAGGATTGAAGATTGTATTAAATTTAAAATGGTATTGGGTGGGTTAGGCAGTGATATGAACAAGTGATTGAATAAGGACATAATACTTTTTTTTTTCAATAACAAGTTTTCCAATTGGTGTTAAAATCCTTATTTTCCAATTTTTCAGGATATTTTCCATGTTAACATTTTTTTCATTGTTATTTATTTGAAATATGTTTGACATGTCAACATGGAAATTTAGTCCAAGCATTTTAAAGCTGTTTTGCATCCAGTTTAATTTCCATTTTATTTTTATGGTATAAGAACTATATTTGTTCTCGCCAATCCATACAACATTTGTTTTATCAAAATTAAGACCTAAAATATTTGAAAAATATTGTATAACATTAAGTGTTTCATTTAAGGATTGATCAGTACCGTCTAATAAAATAGTAATATTGTCCGCAAACTGGGACAATTTATGTTCAATTCCATGTAGTGTAATACCTTTTATATTCTTGTTATCTCTCAATTCAAGTGACAAAACTTCAGCACAGAGGATAAAAATGTAACATGAGAGGGGATCTCCTTGGCTGCAGCCCCTTTCAATAGGGAAAACAATAGATAAGTAACCACACTGAGAAACAGCCGACTTAGAATCTTTATATAAAATCTGAAACCAGCGCTTTATGTCTGGACCAAAAGTTTGAAAAGAACATGTATTTTTTACAAAGGACCACGACAATGAATCGAACGCTTTTTCAAAGTCTATTAGCAGAAGTAAACCCGGGATCTCATTTTCTTCAGTATAGTGCAAAATGTCATAAGGCAATTGTAAAAACAGTATTTAAAAGAGTAATAGGGCCCCAATTTTGTTTAAAAAGCCTAGATTTATCACCCTTTGGAATACAGGTTATGATACCTTGAGTTTGTGTTATAGATACATTTCCACAATTGAAAGCTTCATTTAAGGATCTGACTACAAAGGTACCAATTTTTTTCCAGAACATTTTTGATAAAACTCTGCATTGAAGCCAGAACTTCATGGGCTTTTATTATTTGACATATTTTTTAAAACTGTTGCAGCTGCCTTTAAAGTTATGATACCCTTAATTGAAATGGACTCAGCCTGGTTTAATTTTAGACAATTGATACCTTTTACATAGTTATTAAAGACTTCAGTAGTACATTCATGTTCATGCTTATAAAGAGACTGATAATAAGATGTTAGTGTATTTAGGATACATGTTTGGTCAGTTATTTCACTATCATATATTGTTTTGTTTTTTATTGCATTGCTTTTTTTCTGGGCTGCAAAAATATTTAGATGGCTTTTCACCTTGTAAAGTCAAATGAAATCTGGATCTTATCATACATCCTTTTAATTGTGTGCTCTAAATATTATTTATTTCACATTTCAAATTGTCTAATTCTTCAATATTCTCATTTTAAAAGTGTTCTTCCAACTCTTTAATCCTAGTTAATAATTTGCTTTATATAAAAGCAAAAATGAAGCAAGAGATGTGCAATATAAATACAGAAAGGCTAACTGAAAAGTGTTAAATGAAAACACACAGATGATCTTAGGTTCACCACTCTTAATACCTTCAAAACTTAATATATTTTCACAAAAGCAATTTGAATGGATTCCTTGGCATTGAAGGTATCTAAGTGCATAAGTTGTTTAGTAAGTGGTAACTCTGAATGACAGGACAAACGATTTTACATTTACAAAAACAATTTAGTTTATACTTTTGTAGCATGAACAGAGACACATAAAATTTCTATTTCAGAATAGAGTTATCCTGAATTACAGAGACATAAGCATGTGCTGTTCAAATAAGTTGATTAGTCTTCATATAGTAGTAAAACTATATTAAATTTAAATGTCACATGCATTACATGCTGTATGTATGTTCAAACTTCCACTACCATGCATATAAAATATGTAGATATTTGTTTTGTTTGTACACATTACAATACTTCTGAATATTTGACAAACAAAAACAGACAAATATTACTGACATGAGAAAGGAGACCTTACAGGAGTGGTAAAAAATATTAACATGAGTTCTAGAAAGTGTCAGTATAAATTGTATTCGCATATATTATTGCTTAATGTATATGCATACTTATGTACAAAAACATACACAGACAAAAACATAAACAAACAGTTGATGAGTAAGATTTTCTTATCCGATTATTGTTTTTTTTTAAGATTGGAAACATTAATGCCATATCGGAATAAATTCTTATCGCTAAACTGGCTAACAAAAAGTTAATGTTATGGGCATATTTGGGTATACAAACAGAAAGCAGAAAGTTAGCAGTATTAATATAACATATGCCTAAGTTATAGTAGAAGGTGTTCAATAACATGAATCATGCTATGTAGCAAGCAGGCAATTTTAAAACGCAATGATAACATATTTACAGTGTTTAAGTTATTGTATTGCAATATTGTTCCAATAATAGACAGGCAACATATTTTGACTTATACTTAAATACTTGTTCACATTATAATCACATTACAGAGGTTTAGCAGGGAACTATTAAGAGAAGTCAATNCTGAAATCCGGTAAAAATTAGACCAGTTTATATGCATAATAATTGGATTTGTCACCTTTATTGTTACTTTAATTTAGCAGTAAACCTATATTAAATTAAAATGTCACATGCATTACATGTTGTATGTATGTTCACACTTCAACTACCATGCATATAAACTATGTAGATATTAGTTTTTTTTGTACACATTACAATACTTCTGAATATTTGACAAACAAAAACAGACAAATAGTACTGACATGAGGAAGGATACCTTACAGGAGTGGTAAAAAATATTAACATGAGTTATAGAAAGTGTCAGTATAAATTGTATTCGCATATATTATTGCTAAATGTATGTGCATACTTATGTACAAAAACATACACAGACAAAAACATATACAAACAGTTGATGAGTAAGATTTTCTTATCCGAGTATTGATTTTTAAGATTGGAAACATTAATGTCATATCGGAATAAAATCTTATCGCTTAACTGGCTTACAAAAAGTTAATGTTATGGGCATATTTGGGTATACAAACAGAAAGCAGAAAGTTAGCAGTATTAATATGACATATGCCTAAGTTATAGTAGAAGGTGTTCAATAACATGAATCATGCTATGTAGCAAGCAGGCAATTTTAAAACGCAATGATAACATATTTACAGTGTTTAAGTTATTGTATTGCAATATTGTTCCAATAATAGGCAGGCAACAGATTTCGACTTATACTTAAATACTTGTTCACATTATAATCACATTACAGAGGTATAGCAGGAAACTATTAAGAGAAGTCAATTTATTTTAGTTGAATATATCTTACCAATTTTTATTTTATTTTTATTTTATTTTTATGATGTAAGTTTATTTAATTTTGACTGATTAGACGTAATGAAATCAGGAGAGTACATGAGATCGGTTATGTTGAGTTTATAAAAATGTCAGCTCCGACATAACAAATGTGAAAATGAAAAGTAATACAAATGTTTAACAGACCTCACACCGACCAAAAACAAACTGTCTTAAATTTAACCAATAAACCGGAGGCCGTGCTAACATTATGAGCCATGGTACGTAACCACGTACATAGAAACAACTCGCATGCATGTGCGTAGCCTGAAAATTTACCATAATTAACACAAAGGGATCATTTTATTATTCAAACATAACAAGTAAATTACTATTTCTGTGTCGTACAATGTGTATTATTTCAGTTAAAATATATATTTATTTTGGAAGTATTAATTAGGATGGTTACTGTTGATAGTCAGCATGGGGCCAAATTTCATACGATGACCGAACCACACATAGTTTGCATAGGTCCTTGCTACATACGATAACGCAGTAATTACAATGTATGACTAGTGAGATGCTACTTTGTTTCTTGCACTGGCGACAGACTCGGAAAACGATTTCTTGGGCCACGGTTTTTCTAGCCAGGTTTTAAACTCGGAATGTTTTATTTGCGTAGCTTGTTGATTTCCCTTAAATAGCGAAAATATCTTCCCTTCAAAGGACCACGACCTTTCGACAAGGCTTGCTTGCTTCAAACGTGTGGACGTCAGCACCTCTGCATTCAGTTTGATAAGGTCTTCGTTCACAAAGATGCCTAATCCCTTAAATTGCTTCGCTTTGTGTAGAATGTCAATTTTAGATTGTCGCCGTACAAATCTTACAATTACAGGCCGATTTGAGTTTGGTTTGAATTTCCCTAGCCTGTGGGCGATGTCTATATCATTAGGCACTCTGGAGATGCCCAGATGCGTATTTACAAGGTTGACTATTTGGTTTGTCACCGACACCTAGGATTGACAATCCTGGTCATCAGGAACAACGGCTATTCTTAGGCTGTTTCGACGGCTAGTCTGTTCGGTGTTGTTCTCAAACTCATCGTGGTTTAAAGACTAACTGCCCTTCGTATGTTCTTATGCCGCATTTTGTAATTTAAGATCCGCGATTATTTTGCTCATGGTGGCACAGTCCTTTTTAAGACATACAATTTCTCGTTTTTGCTCAAAAGCGTCACTTTCAAGTATTTCTATGCGGCGAACGACATTGCCTCGGAGTTTTTCCTTTAACTGGTCCACGGTTTCTTTAATGATTTCTTTTATGAATGTTGAGTCTTCTTTTGTAAGTAAATGATATAATTTATCGCTTGTTTCGTCAAGGCATTGTTCAATTGTTATTCCACATGTTCCAAGATTTACTTGTTCGCACTTGTGACGAATGTCCTCATTGTTTTCTGTTTTTTGGGGTCTGGTTTCGTTTTATTCGTTGTATTCTTTATTTGATTGCTACTTTTTGTTGTTTTGTTGTAGTTTCGCCTTTTTTTGCCTTTTCCAAACACTGACGTCTCTAGCAAGCTAGTGTTTATATAGGTTTCACTCGCTGTCGACGAAAGTGCCCGCTTACCGGTATTCATTTTACACTGAATTGAGCGTGATGTAAGGCTTGCAGTTGAGGCTTATTGAAAAACGGAAAATGAAGCAGCTCATACATACTTCATCGCAATGTTAAATTGCGATTCTCAATTATTATTACTTCTTCAAGCGTGACGATTGATTTGCTGCGTAGAGCGTGACGGGTGAACGGTACTGCAAAGCCGCTCAAAACCACTCAAACTACCGTCCTTTGTAAAAAAAAAATACCCACCGGGGGTATTTAGCAATGACAACTTAGCAGTTTGTCAATATTCTTTTTTTGTTTCACATTATTTGTATACGTACATTTACATTGAAGTTTAGTCATTTATATTCACTTGTTCCACACTTCTTACACTTCAAATTACACTGATTGCATACGTATATAAAAAAACTTTCTACATTTTGTTTAATAATGTTTACACCGGAAACCGGAAGTCAAAACACTGTAAATGTTACAGTTACATTTTACGGCCATTAACTACTGCAAAAGCTATACATATGCGGAAGTAACGATATTTTAGGCGTTTGCTTCTGTGTTTATTTGAACACAAAACCCCATAATTAATGTTCAACCTAAAATAACAATAACAAAACTACAGAGTTGAACAAACTTTATCTTAAAGGTGTTCTTATTGAGCTTCTGCAGCAATTCAAGTTCAATAAACCTTTTGTTAAAAACTCGTACGGAGCTGATACCAAGCCTGAAAGCACACATAAATATATTTATAATGATTAAGTCGATTCAACAATAACGTTAAAAAATAACAAAACAATGCAAAACGTGAAACTCAACCTTTTTAAACGGATTGAATGGCTTAATGGCCTAACATTGCTATCAATAAAACCTAGTAATCATTTATATATTTACATATTAATACAAAACCATGTTATGCACAAGTAATTTCCCTCGAAACGCACAAGGACACAACATAAATCAAGGGCTTTAAACTGAATTTAATTTAGAAACGCGAATAATTTTACTTAGTATCCGTGTGTATGGTCATGTCCTAATTCGCTTCCGCTCTGAGTTTCTAATGCGTGTTTTGATATTATTGCAGACATTTTTTTCTAAATGAACAGACAATTAGTCGCAACTCTATGGTATTCGGTTAGTGGTCAAATGCACATTTCGAGATTATTCTCAAAGTATTGTGTTTTTTTTCATCATCATTTGAATATAGGTTCATATAAGTGTTCACAATAACCAGACGGTTTATCACGAACAACTCCCAGGGTACTCGTTGAATGTCAAAATGTAAGGTAAAACGTCACAACTTTGTGTTTCCGACTTGGTACGTTTTTTCGATGTATAACGTCCAGGCACTTTTGCCCATGATCAGACGATTCGCAGAGACAAACCTCCAATATTTGTATGTCAAAGATTAATTCACAGTTCTATCAAGCAACAATCAAGTTTTATTTTTCATAACGATACTGTTCAATGTATTGATTGAATGTAAATTAAACCTCGCCTCGGCTGGTGCTTTACCTGTATTCATATCTTTAGATAGATCGATATATTTACATGCATATATTCTTTATTTCTTCAAATGCAAGAAGAGCATGGCATATGTACAAAACCTATGTACAAAAGTAAATACAGGAATCAGTACATGTCAAAAGCATACAGTTGATGATAATATATAAACATTATGCAATCGTATCAAAGTTAACATCACAAACATTTAATAGAAATTCGTATATATAGTAACTGCACGGATATTATGTATGTGTATACTCACACAAATCGAAATCTTGAAAAAAAAACACTATATAATTCATTCAGCAGCTAAAAGACTAAAAGTGAGTTATTGAGATGACCCGTATAAAAACGACATTCGAGCACACGTTTCTATGTTTAATGCAATAAATGATTGACTGCATTACGCTTCATAGACAAGTATTTGAATAATAAACCTTGTTATGTAGCGACCAAAAGCCGTTTGAGATAGGAATATTCAAGTGGCTTCCCTCATATATTATAATTATAATTCAAACATTGAGGTATCTTGCTAATATGGTTGTGTTTTTCATTAGATTTATGAAACAGATGAGTCAAAATTTTGGATCACTACTTTGAAAAAGTTTTTTGTTTATGAGCGGATAATATCATATTTGAGAAGCTTGCTGCTAGATTTGAAGGTTTTTGCTTGAAGTTGATGTATCAAGATTTTAGATTTATTATGCTGTTTGCAAGAAATACAATGTTATATATATTTATTCGATGAAACCACAGATGTTTATTAAAAGTTAATAACTTTTTCGTCGAGCAGATGTATAGAAGACGTTCCAAAAAGGTTCGTAATATTAATTAAGAGTATGATTGCACAACTTTTTCTTAGATATATAGTAGTTATTCAAACGTCAATCGAGATTATAGCAGTGTCTTTGATTTTCCTCACAGTGTAAGCTTTTACATAATTTTAATCAATATGCTGTTTCGAAGATTTAAAAAGTGTAAATCCCAGATACTAAATCAAATGCACAGCCTCTGTCGCAAACCGTTACCTGAGGAACATAATATTAAAAACAATGCGTTGTTGATGAATAATAAAAAAAAAATATATAAGGATAAACAATATACATAATACATTTTTACACGAGTCATATAGTTTAATTAACAACCATACACTATTCATATTTCGTTCAATATTATAAATTATAGACAGTTTACATTACGATCCGGAAATATTTTTTACCTATGTGACTCAATGATTTGGTTCATTTGCGTTTTTGATATTATTTTGAATGGATATATTGCAGTTATTGTTGGTTCAAAAAACATGTCGAAAAACTTTCCACAGAGTTCGATTTTACTCACTTTACTATAAAAATGTACGGTTAATGGTAAGTTACCGGATGTAATGACTGCAATGACACATTTTATGGATGTTGGCTTAACCTAATTAACATTTTAATTTTTTCATAAACATCAGGTTAACATCAATGATATCACAAAATGAATTGGGATTCATAGTGTGTGTTTTGTCCATGGACAGCTTTTACACCGTATGTGTATACATCTTTTGAGTTCTGGCAAACAACAGCTTTGACATCTTAATATATTAACCTTCAGCAAATATCGGAACATCTAACAGCCAAGTTCACACCCAAAGAATAGTACTTATATATATCTTCATGCGTCATTATTAAGATCAGATATTAGATAATTGCGATGATACAAATATTATTAAATATAAAAACAAACCACGCCATATGTTATAAAACTTAACCTAAGTATTCCCTATGAGTCAAATGAATGATTTGTGTAATGTGAACTGATACATATTCACTGGTACATTTCTGCGTTCGATGACCATGTTTGTGGTTGAAACCAAACATTTCAAATTCTATTTTTTTTTAACATAGAGATGCAGTTGAAGCTTCAAATTCATCTATTAAGTGTACTTTCAAGAGTTCATATATTTTATTGGCGTACACTGTCAGTTAAGTGCATACAACAATTGGGAAATTAATGTGTTTATTAATGTACTGAATCTGACAAATCTCACCAATTGAATCGATGCAGTACCATTAAATACATTTGCCGTTGAGTAGTTTTTTCAATACAAGTTTAACTCGAGACTATCAAGATTTGATTGAAACTGCATGCATGTGTAAGTTAAAGTTGTTGATAGATGCAAAACGTACGTGTTATCGTTAAAATATTTATGGAATATTAAAAAATGGAGAATGTGATTTTTTTATCAAAAATTATCATTGCGTAACGTGTCGTTATAATTTGAATGTATAATGTATTTAGCATCTAGAAGTGTTTTTCTTCTCGGATATTAACCATTTAATGAAAATGCTTAAATGCTCAATAATGTAAGATGATTTATGATAAATCTTTTTTTAGGCGGGCATACAAACGGAGGATGATAAAAGAATACCAACAGACAGAATATTGAAAACGTTCGATAACACTGATACATGTATGACCTCATTTGCAGGTAAAACTAAATGGTTGTGTTGCTTTCGATATTGTGCTGTGATGTATTGATATGTTTATACTTTAACTTTTTAAACATATGGACACTTCTTAAAGTTGTTGCAATATTGAAAGCGCTAGTGTCTTTTTTTGAATGACTTCAGGAGCGTCGTTTGACCGAAAATCTTACACAAGTTCTTTTGAAAATATTTGACGCGATTATGAATCAAATTACTGTTTAAAACGTCAACTTTATTTTTTGCATGCTATTGATCTACCGTTTATGATATAGGTAAGCCTAAATGGTTCATTATCAATGCATGCCGTGGGAACAGCAAAACAAACACAACGACTTCTCAACTGAAGACCGATAATCTTGCGACCAGTCAAACACAGAAAAAAGTTGCCATTGAAGGTTCTGATGTAACCACATTTAAATCGACAATACAAGGTAAATTCATTTTATAAGACTTTCTGTAAGGTTGACTGTAAAGAAATGTGTTTTTGACGATGCTGCTTCAGCCCGGTCATCTTTCAAATTTATCGAGAGGTTCGGCACAGGAATCAGACACAAAACTGTCAGTTGGCACTCCAAACGCTGTGACGCTGGAAAAACCCCAATGTAGTTATCCCCACGCTGACACGTTGGACAAACCTTTGTCAGACAAGTTAGACTTGCCTGTGTCAGACAAGCTAGACATGCCTGTGTCAGACAAGTTAGACAAACCAATGTCAGACAAGCTTGACTAGCCTGTGTCAGACCAGTTGGATTAGCCTGTGTCAGACAAGTTGGACTTGCCTGTGTCAGACAAGTTGGACTAGCCTGTGTAAGACAAGTTGGACTAGCCTTTGTCAGACAAGTAGGAAAAGCCTTTGTCAGACAAGTTTGACTAGCCTTCGTCAGACAAGTTAGACTAGCCTTCGTCAGACAAGTAAGACTAGCCTGTGTCAGACAAATTAGACTAACCTGTGTCAGACAAGTTAGATTAGCCTGTGTCAAACAAGTTAGACTAGCCTGTGTCAGACAAGTTGGACTAGCCTGTGTCAGACAAGTAAGACAAGCCTGTGTCAGACCAGTAAGACTAGCCTGTGTCAGACAATTTGGACTAGCCTGTGTAAGACCAGTTGGACTAGCCTGTGTCCAACAAGTTGGACTAGCCTGTGACAGACAAGTTAGACTAGCCTGTGTCAGACTTATAAGACTAGCTTGTGTCAGACAAGTTCGACTAGCCTGTGTCAGACAAGTTGGACTAGCCTAGGTCAGACAAGTTAGACTAGCCTGTGTCAGACAAGTTGGACTATCCTATGTCAGACAAGTTGGACTAGCCTGTGTCAGACAAGTAAGACTAGCCTGTGTCAGACAAGTTGGACTATCCTGTGTCAGACAAGTTTGACAAGCATGCGTCAGACAAGTTTGACTAGCCTGTGTCAGATAAGTTGGACTAGCATGTGTCAAACAAGTTAGACTAGCCTTTGTCAGACAAGTTAGACTAGATGTGTCAGACAAGTAAGACTAGCCTGTGCCAGGTAAGTTTGACTAGCAGGGTGTCAGACAAGTAAGACTAGCCTGTATCAGACATGTAAAACTAGCCTGTGTCAGACAAGTTGGAAAAGCATGTGTCAGGCAAGTTGGACTAGCCTGTGTCAGACAAGTTGGACTAGCCTGTGTCAGGAAGGATTGACTTGTTTGTATCAGACAAGTAACACTAGTAGCCTGTGTCAGACGAGTAAGACTAGCCTGAGTAAGACAAGTAAAACTAGCCTCTGTCAGAAAAGTTGGACTAGCCTGTGTCGGACAAGTAGGATTAGCCTGTGTCAGACAAGTAAGACTAACCTGTGTAAGACAGTAAGACTAGCCTCTGTCAGACACGTTAGACTAGCATGTGTCAGTCAAGTAAAGATAGCATGTATTAGACAAGTAAGACTAGCCTGTGTCAGACAAGTTGGACTAGCCTGTTACAGACAAGTTGGACTAGCCTGTGCCATAAAAGTTTGACTAGCCTGTGTCAGACAAGTTGGACTAGCCTGTGTCAGACAAGTTAGATTAGCCTGTAGACAAGTAAGACTAGCTTGTGTCAGAAATGTTGGTCTATCCTGTGTCAGACAAGTAGGACTATTCTGTGTCAGACAAGTTGGACAAGCCTGTGTAAGAATAGTTTGACAAGCCTGTGTCAGATAAGTTGGACTAGCCTGTGTCAGACAAGTTAGACTAGCCTGTAGACAAGTTGGACTAGCCTGTATCAGACAAGTTTGACTAGTCTGTGTCAGACAAGTAAGACTAGCCTGTGCCAGACAAGTTGGAAAAGCCTGTGTCAGACAAGTTGGACTAGCCTGTGTCAGACAAATTAGACTAGCCTGTGTCAGACCCGTTGGAATAGCCTTTGGCAGACAAGTTGGAATTGCCTGTGTCAGAAAAGTTGGAATTCCAAATCTTTCCTGATATTCTATTTTTTTTAAATTTATAAACCTGAACCTTTAAACTGGTTATTCTCCATGTGTCAAAATTGTCGAAAATCAAAACAAATCAATGCAAGTGTTTGTCTTGATGTCAAGAACCAATGATTAGCTAATATAACATCTATGCGGCGTAGTGATACGCGTCGGCCGCTACCTCGCCATTTCTAGTTATTTTTAGATTTGATCGAGAATGTAACCCGCCTCCCAGTTTCGCTGAATGGGTCAAGTTCCCCACGGATACTACTTTCTCTTACCCCTAAATATGTGTTCGTACCAAAAATGTTCGTACCCAATTTGTTTTCGTACCCGAATTTTTTCGTATCCAAATTATTTTTCGTACCCAAATTTTGGTTCGTACCCAAACTTGTGTTCATACCCAAATTTGTTTGGCATAATTTTTTCGAACCCAAAATTTTCGAACCCAATTTTTTTTTCGTACCCATTTTTTGTACCCAATTTGTTTTTCGTACCAAATTTTTTTTCAAACCCAAACTTTTTTTGGCATGCTTTGTTCGTACCCAAAATTTTCGTACCCAAATTTTGTTTCGTACCCAACATTTTCGTACCCACATACACAATTGTGGTGATGTAGATAAACTTAAATTGATGCCTTTATATCCAGTTTTCTCTGATCACGACATTGTGCCACGATATCTTTTAATTCAAAGCAGAAATGAGTCACCAGCTAAACTACAAACACACGCGTTATTATTTAAGCAATAAACAAATATCCTGCATACATGACGAATATAATATGTTCGTTTTTTCAAATTGACGTATACTTGAACAAATGTCGTGGCATCTGCCAAAAGCGACAAAAGAAAATGGGAAGTTCGATGTGCTCTGTGATGAGGTTACGCATATGCGTCGATGAGCTCGAGCAAATCACGTGATGTGAACTTGTGGATTTGCTTAGTTAATTAAATAAACACAAGAACACATGATTATTCGTTAATATCATACCTTTTAGTATACAGCGCAACCATGTTATAATCTGCAACCTTTAAGTACAATCATATAATACATAAATCCTTTTACATAGCCTTGTAAATGCCTGTACATGAAACTTCGATAAAAAGTAGGGTTTAACAGTTTAATGAACATTCATAATGATTAAAAGTATGACTTCGCATGTCCAAAGCCCTGGGCAGACCTCAAATACTTTTAACAATGGTCCAAACATTTTCGTCACAGTAATTTCCAAGAGATATCCTGATTCAAAGAAAATAAATGGATTGGGCTGGAAGTGTGGATAACTTAAAGAGGCCCTCTTGATTAGCAATATTTGATCCTTATAAACAACTTACCAACCGAAATAAAAAATGAGTTCAAAACGGTAAAATATTTAATTTTTGGTATAATATTGATTTGCGGTTTCTACACGCACGATAACGTGTGATGCCTCCGTAGTAAATCGAACAAGTTATTTGTACCAAGCGAGTTATTGGCACCGAACGATTTCACGCATAAACAGGGTTCAGAACCATCAGATTTCAAACATGGTCAGAACCAGAGGCAAACACTCTTAACATATTTTTTTAATTTTAAATATCTCAACTTAGTGTTGTAATTTTATACAATCTTAATAGCGTCGCCATGCTGTTATTGAATTAAAAACACGTCTAATGTAGGCAAATAATACACATTTATTGAATAAGATATTTGCGAAGTTGTTCACATTGGCAGAAGCAATTTTGAAAGCTGTGGTTATGCACTAAGTAACGATGTAAAGTGTTTGTTATGCAAACAAAAAACACTCGTATTGCTTGTTTACGTCTATTCATATTGGACTGTGATTTTTGCCATGATAACGATAATTCGATTTTTTTAACATTAAGCAAAATAGTCTTGTGTAGATTGAACGTCTATATTATTTGAGAATGATTTTTTCGGGAGACATGAGCTTTAAACTTATTGCCGTTAACAAATATGTATAGTTTATTAATTAAATACTTTTGGATATTTGAGATTTAAACTACGTGCCAACGATTTATTTTAATACGTTTCTACTATCGAATTACTACTAATTATTAAAGTTACAATACTATTTTTTATGAGAGTTGCTTTTATAATCCGCATAGTTTCTCTATATGCAAAAGGTCGCAACTGATCAGGGCGATATATCATGACGGATAAGTGATAAACACACATACAAATGAAACGTTATTTTTTTTCTTTTTAATTGTGAAGATGTAACACAAGACCCGACATAACAGTGCAGTATTTAGTTATATAAGAGTCAGCTTAAAACGTGTACAATTGTGTTCATTGGTCTGGTTTTTAAAGTGGAATAAAACGTTTTCTTTCTTTTAAAATGTATGGTGTTAAATGGATGTGTTATTGTTAAATTGTTCAGGTCGTAATTATTTAACTAAGATCATTATATCTTTGAAACATTGTTGCAGGGCATGTCTCTTGGAGGGACAAAGAACGTGGCGCATTTTTCATACAGACGTGCATTGATGTTTTCACAGAGAGTTACACGACAAGCAACATTGATGACATGATGAGAGAAGTAAACAGAAAATTGCAAGAAACAGTTCAGCAGGTTGCTGAGAAAACGACCACAATGACTCGTAAACTGCACCTTGTCAAAAATACAAGTAATCACATACAACGTACTGAGTATAATTTGATTATGTAAACATTGAATGGGGGGATATATTTATTGTTTATTGTAAAATATGACTATGAAAAAGCTCTTTATTCATGCTATGAAATGTATTGTAAAGTGTGAGTCTGTTGTCATTTCATTTAACGCAATGCATATTGAAATAAATACCGCTTGAGCATAGTGGGTCTGCATTGATAAGTATTTTCATTCGATTCAATTTCAAATAATTACATACATTCTAAGACTGAATGTAATTGGACGTTTAAAGTAACGTCGGATTGGAAAAATATAACGTGTTTATGTGTATTGTAAAAATAACGTATGCATGTTTCATATGTTTGTTACGATGTTGTGTTTGCTTCTTCTATGAATGTTCGGAATTTAATTTGCTCAGTGCATGCACACTTGTAATTACGCATTACTTTGTTATATTTCAGACGTTACAGTTATAAAAAGTACGCAGACACTTCTTACGATTGAAAAAGAGCGATCAACAGTACTTGACAAATCGATTAATTATTTGGTCTTACTTGAGTGCGGCAGAAAATCCATAGCCACATATTTTTTTGAAAACGAAATCACGCTTTTCGATGAACATCTAAACATATTACAGACGTACAGAACAGAGTCACTTCCTGTTGATGTCGCGTTGCTGGGAGAAAATAAGTTTGCTATTCTGGGAGAAAAAAAAATTCGAATGAAAGAATATTCAATAACTATATTTTCCATCGACACTAACAACCGTATAACTGTGGATAAAACAATAAAATCTACAAACTGTAGCTCCAGAAGTGGAATTTCGTCACTAAACGTTATGCATAGATCCTACAACGTTGATGAAACGCAGAAAATATTGTCAGATTTTGGTGATTCAGAAGAAAAAATGTGTTTCCACAGCGTTTTACCATTTGAACGAGACAGCACACACACGTCATTCACATTTATTCAAACACGAGACGTTGTTGTTATGTCTTACTTTCATGATAACAGAGTGTATGTGTACAACACTAAAACAGGCGTTTGTAGAGTAGCTCGTCACGAGTGTTTTCAGAATATTCTGTGTATGTGCCTCGGGTCAAATGACAATGTATTGATGCTGAGTCAACAAGGAAGATTTCGATTTATTGACTTAAACATGAATACAGAACGAATCGTATGTACCGTTTGCAAAGTAAATGCATCGCTCAAAGGTTGGCCCCTAGCTATTGGTTGGTTAGATGGCAAATTCATAATCATGTGGACTAAGTTGTTAAGAAAACTATTTGTATCAGAAAGTTATTTTGCGAAAGATAACTGCATTTTGATTTAAATGTATTTGTTGCCAGAACAATTTTCGATTGCACACATAGCTTAGCATAACAGACCAGAAATCACAGATTGAACTGGTATTACGTTGGTATTCAAAACACCCTTATACTACAAATAAGCAATATGTGGTATAAGCTGTATAGAATGTTAATTTAAGTGACGACTTGGATGCAACTTTTGTGAGATGGACACATGTTTTATTAAGAGTTTATATTTTCAAGCGTTTTATTCAGAACACAAACATGAACAGACCCATACTTAAATGTCCTCGCTCATTGAATTGTATGTATACACCGTATATAACATGTATCGACCTATGATAAATATGATATTCTGACTATAAAATTCAAATTTAGAAAATATTACATTACATTGTAATAATTTGTTATAGTATGCATATGTTTATTATTTGGTTTATTCATTTGGTAATGTTTTAATGAAAAAGTTGTACAATTATATACATAAACCAAAATTTAGTAAAGGAATTGTAAAGTAGAACGCAAACTCCCACAGGATCAGTAATTAAACAATGCACACATTTTCTGCATTAGCAATCCTTCCCAATGCAAAAACATTGATTTTCCATACTTTTGGAGTGAACGTTAACAACACAATGGATGCTAAATTTAAATATCTAAAAGTTTAATTATATATAGCATTTACGTCCGACAATTAGTTTTCAGTTCGATTTGATAAGCAATGAATAAAAGTCCTGCCAGTTTATACAAACGGGCGTTTCATTTACACCAAAACAAAACAACAACAAAAACAACAAAATCATTTATTAGTTCTCAAGCATACACTTGCTTTTTAGTTACATCCAAAATACAAAAGTGTAATTATATGGATTATAATAATTATATACACTTGGTAATGATAGAAGTTAACAAAGGTTGTACTGATAAATAACATAAGCTTTATCACTTTAACACTTTTTACGACTGTTATTTATTGAAATACTGGGATAAAGTGTTCACCGCACGTAGTAACAAAAGTTGTTTAATTTTTATGTTGGCCATCTTTGAAAATATGATTTTAAATATGTTTTTCTAATACTTCTGTTTGTTCGACATTTTTATATGAAATGGTATTAACTTCTTATTCACTTCTTTCTACGACATTAAGATTACACATGTCAATCAATTTTGAGGTATATACCTAGTTTTATCTATAATCATAATTTTATGTATTTTAGATATGTTCCGTGTTTTTAAGTATTCGTGTGTTTACGAAAATTATTTAGATTTATTACCTGAATCACTAAGAAACTACGTCACAAAGCTTCGAACTTCGAGTGTGCCACTAAGAATTCAAACTGGCAGATATGCTGGTCAAACTTTACCACGAAACTAACGTTATCGTCTTTGTTGTAACGAATTAGATGATGAAGATTAGTTTAATTTAATGTTCCTTATACGTTTATATTATAAAGAAACTATCTCAATACATGTTATTACACTTTTTCTTCTGTTTACAAACTTCGCCAATTGCTGAATACAATGAGTACATTTGAATTTAAAAAGTTAGCGAAATTTGTAAAAGAATCTCTTATTTTAAGAAATAATATTTTTAATGCTGTTACTTAACTTCAAATAGTAATCCTCCATATATAACACATATTTTACCTAGGCTTTTCGCAACCGTATACGATGCTACTTATGTTTTTTCTATTATCACTATGTTTGTCTCTGTGACATAATTGTATGTAAAATATCTAGTGTTTAGACGATGCACACAGTGCAAGCCTGAAACAAAATTGTTCTTGTCTTGTGTTTGATGATTATTGGAATTGAGTAAGTGCTATTTAAAATGTTTTCGTTGTTATGGTATGCAAATATTGTTTTGTGTTAATCGTACAATTGCCGCGGCAATTGTTGTTTGATAATATTGTAAGTGTATGTCTGTTCTGACTTTTCTGTAAGGGTTTCTTGTTCAATCCACATATAAATTAACCTTAGCTGCTCGAGTATTGATTCGATTTGGTAATACAAATTTCTTGTATTGTATTGTATGGTTTGTTCCGCGTCATTGAGCAGCAGCGTATGTTATGCTTAAAAGAATATTATTTGTAAATGATATTACTATAGACCAATCGTTAAATATGAGTACGTTACTCATAATCGATAAGGGACATCTTCTTAAATCACCATACATTGATGATACATGTGTTGATTTGTTCATACTCAAAATTGTTCTTTATATGTGTGCATGAATAGTCTGGAAGTATTTTCCACCAGATTTCAACAGAATAATTTAGAACGAGCGGTACTAATTTGTTGAAAAGATTTGATTTGTTTTAAGTTTGTAATTCATTTCAGTTTATTACAGATTCAAGTCAATTAAGCGCTCTGTTGTCGTGTTCTGAAATCGATTGTATTGTTAACACCAGTTTCCGTTTTCAAATAATTTAATAGTGACACCCTAATATTCGAAATTTGACGATGCCCAACTGTTCACTATATAAATAACAGTTAACACGTGTGTGTCGTTTCTTTTCTTATTTTTTCGAAAATAACACTTTTTTTTTTTTTAAACANATGTTTTCGGTAACTCAATGTTGCCACAGTAGTGATTGATTTTAACTGTCATTACATTAAGCATTTTCAATAAACATGCAAACTAACTTTTGACCAGAGTTTGACGATAATTTGACTATACTGTTATTAAGATACAGTCACTGTGTTCATTCCTTTTTTGGTAACCAAATTGAACGTCGGGTATACTTTTGTTTTCATCCCACAAGTTCGTCAGTCTGTTTAAATTTACTTAAAAAAATATCTTTTAAAACATATTATCGCATGTTATTTTGCGGTATATGTTGCTTCGCTCTGATCTTAACCTTTGAATATTGATGTAATGTTACCCATTTCCCAGCTTTGACGATATTTTGCAGTATCAAACATGTTATTGACTATATTAATGAGGTATGGTTTAACATAAATATATACTGTTTTACTTATTTCAGATCAAATGTTATCAAGCCAAATATATTTGCCATGTTTTGCTTGAAAACAATCTGATATATTTGCGACTCTGAAATTAGCGAATCGAGCTGTTCATTCTCTAATTGTGGTGTATTTAAATTATGTTCATTTATTTCATTGTCTATATTATTACATGAATCGTATCCGATCAAGGCATACACATAATTGAACATTTCGTGCATTTTTGCTTTATCTGCAATTCTAGGTTTATAGCATTTTTAAATGATTTCCAAAACATTTGTTTATGATTGTGTAGTGTTATTTATTGTCAATACTTTTCCAAATATCTAAACGTTATTTTCATGTAAATATTGCGTTAGAATGTAAATTTAATTATTAAGATTAATTTAGAACAAAGTGTATCTACTACATGTGTATTTGTTTACCTATTATCACATTAAATTCATTTGATTTAGTCAAATATTACTCTAGATTCTTGTTGTTTTCCTCATTTAAATTGCTTTGTACATTAACATTGTTTAGTGTTAAGTATAAAGTGTATACACCAATATTTATTTCAACTGAAGCTGGTGATTCATTTGGGTGCATTGTGTGAGATGCTTTGCTTCAGAGCAATACCAATTAAACGTTCATAGTTCAAAAGCATACTCGTGGTACATGTATCATTGGCAATGTTTTCAAACACAAGCAAAGAATGACTTACTTTCTTTGGCACACCGACGTCATATTGATGCAATATGATATGATGATATTCACTCGAGGATCGTAAATTAAAAATACTAACAATACGGATGTGTATTCCTGCAAACATACTAAGTTAGAGATGCGGTTACATTGCATTTGTTAATATCGCACTGGCGGACTAACGATCGAAATTCGCAACACAAACACGCTTTGAGTTAAAGATGGGCTGTAATGTTTCTAAAATTGAGGGATATCATATTACCGAGAAGACAATATGCAGTGTTAAGTTAACGTCGAATAAAGAGCCAGATTTGTCGCATGGACAGGCGGAACTACTGTCGACCATGTGGGGAAACTTAAAGGAGGACATGACTAGAGTCGGAGTGATACTGTTTGCCAGGTAGTTGTCTATATAAAACAAAACCAAATCCAAATATTAAGAAATCATTTTTGTGTGCGAATCTTACACCTCTTCGAAAGAATGTGTGAGTCATTTATATGGGCAATCAACAGGTCGAATGTATTCGTGGAACTAGGAAATATAGTAGTTTAGGCACTCAATCTAAGGCATGTTTATGTAAGACTATTTTAAAAGAATTGAATAAATTATCATAACTCGGCAAAAGCTCCTTTATCGGTCACTACATGTAAAATATTACATACATTCACATTATCAAAACAGATGACGGAATCTTACTTAATATTTAACATTAACACTTATGGCTTAATAATGTATTAATTGTGTTTGTAAGCGTTATTGTAACTCAAAGAACAAAAAGGCATTACACTTGTGTAAGAACCTCTATACTGCTACGACTGTGTAATATAGTCGAACATTGTAAATGTTTTATTTTGTAAAATAAATCTTAATAGTTTACATAAACATCCAACCTTAAATGTTATACTTTTGAAATCTGCCTAGCAGCTCTAATCGGTAAATACATGGCAAAATATTGTGAATGTGATACTCAAAGAAGAGATTGGTTAATATCTGCTAGGCAAGCAAGGAATGTTGACGTTTCAATAATTGTTCGAGCATATTTTAGTTTAGTGTTAAGTGGTGTGTTATATTTATTGCTTTGTATTTTATATGCAATTGGTGATTTGGCTTCAAATATCAAAACAAAACCTTATATTCAGGTCATGTTTCCGACTGCTCATTATATCTTTAGTTGAATCACTTCATAACATCCTCTTGTCATTAGTATAAGTTCAATCATTTGTTTCGGGATATCAGTTAATTAACGTGTGGTGTTATTATTTAATGTGAGTTTCAACTTACCATGGCGGTATGCAGATTAAACAGAAGATGCATCAAGATAATACCACAATGGGGCTCCTAAAACACACATTACACGTCTAGTTTTCAAAAGGCTCTCCCTCATCTATGAAATAAACCCATGAGACACAAAAGGTAACATAATATACAAAATGTTGTGCATTTCAGTTTGTTTGAGACCTACCCTGATGTTCACGATGCCTTCATGTCTTTCCGTGCAGTCAATACGTCCGAACTCGAGTACAACGCCATCCTTCGAAAGCACGCGCTGCGCGTCATGGGAATTGTTGACAAGTGCATTACTAGACTTTATAACCGCGAGAAACTGCGAGAACTCATGACGGAGTTGGGTATACGCCACAAGAACTTCTCAGTCAAGATCGAATTTATTGACGTACGCAGTCTATAATTATGTGTTATTAGTCGCTGTGTATACGTCAACATACCATACTACGTACAAATCCAGGCGCGCGGCGTCGGTCGTCGGGCGTTGACGGTTTATACGTATCTGTTTTTTGACATACCTTCAGTAATCCCCATGCAACTCGATTGTTTTGTCTCGCGTCATCATGTTTCATAACCATATATCATTTGATTTAAAGAAACATTATAAGCGCTTGACTTAAAACTTTCCTTGAAGTATTCTTCTGAGCAAAACTGATTGCATGCTTAATAATCAACAACGAAGCGATTCTGGATCAATTTAGCTTGCGAATGACTAAAATATAAGCAAGTGTGACCTTGTTATATTCAACTACTCTGTTGAATTATTAAGATGAAATATAAGTTGACTTAAAAAAAGGTAATTCATACGAATAGTTTATGTCTGCAGGTTTCTAAGCAAACAACAGCTACGGCATGGGTGCAAGAAGGAAGCTTCTATGTAAACAGCAACATGTTAAGATAGATAACAGATATGCTGTTTAAGAAGCGATTTGGTAATAGTTTCATTAATTTTTTACTGTTTTTTTTTAAATTCTTATTTTTTAAGTGCCGTAGCTTTTTTTCTATTAAAGACATGTTTAACCATCAACATTATGATATGGATTCAAAAGAGAACACACATCAAACGTTGTCTAATAGTGTTTGAATATGGATTGCTGTATCTCAAACATGAATCCAGAATTCTGGGTTTGTTAAATCCATGTTAAAACAAGTAATATTGTATTGTTTTGCTAGTTTACATGTTTTTAGTTAAAGCATTGACATGTTTTGTTTTGCGATTATTCGCACACATGTAGTACCCATGTTATCTCAAATATACATCTAAGTTATGATGTTAATATACATGTATTGGAATATATATGAAAACCAGTATGGCTTTGCATAGAAATGTAACTTTCGTGAATGGCGAAGCATATTTTTTTATAGTTTTGTTTGGCCTTTTATTCGCCTTCATCAAGTGTAACGCCAGATTTGTCTACATGCACGCGAACACCGTCGTATAAATGTGTTAACTCTCATCGTGTTCAGATACAACGTTATACTGTAAAAAACAATGTTTAAACATGTTCTTATTCAATACGTATTTCTGTCTCATTTTCAATTGATGGGTCCACAGTTTATCAGCTCAATAAGGCCTCACCTTCTACACATGTCGACAGAGGAGCACAAACGAGCCTGGGAAAACCTATTTTGCCTCATGTGCTACCACATGAAGAAGGGCATGTGCAGTACATAGAACTGATCAGATAAATTGTGTATTGTATAAATACTGGTTTTGTGGTTTTATATGTGTAAAAGTAGTGTGAAGAAGGGCATGTGAAGTACATAGAACGGATCAGCTGAACTGTTTTCTTTATACATACTGGTATTGTGGTTGTAAATGTGTAATAACAGTGTGTCATTTTGCAATTTAATAGATAATCATTACCAAATGTCGTTTTAGTTTTGTTAATTTACAGAACACGTTTTTTTCTGTATTCAAGTATCGTATTTTCAAAGACAAGATGTAAATTAGTTAAAAAGTGTATATGCGTTCGCATTAAATTGGTTAATAAAACATCTTGTATGTACATTGACCACACGACACGACAATACAATACAAAATATCATTTGAAATGATTTCAAGAATGTAAATATTTCAGATTACCCTTTTATAACATATTATTTCGTTTACAAATAACACGTGGACGTCCATATAAAAAAGACATGTATTTAATTATACTTGTTCTAATCCATTTTCACAAACATGACTGTACTTATTTCATCCGAAAATACCCACCACTGTGCCTGCCCTCTGGTTTGCTTACTGTCAATATATTATGATTTGTAAGATACAAAAATGCAATTGACATGTGTTTGAAATTGTATATTTTACGTGTATGCATATCTACGTAGATCGAATTGTTATGATTTAAACATGTAAATATGTTTGTGTATAAATGTGTTACTGACATGGAAATATTAATGGTTTATTAAATATTGTTCAAATTGGAAAACTGACGTTTTAATTAGTATAACAACTACGTGTGTGAATGTAGTTTACATCTAACAGTTAAACCACTATGTATTGACTTTCGCATGGCGATACTTTACTTCCGAACGATCATTTCGCATATTGTATGCTGAGGCATTCATTGGTTTCCGATTTAAAACAGTCGCGTTGAATGCATATATTACTGTGAACAGTAAACAGTCATTTTCAATCCGAGCCTTTAATTGCTCCGATGAGTTCTTAGCTTTAATTTGATATATATTCTGTCAGAAATAATTGTTGTTAAGCATATATAGCCATGTTAATAATTTAAACAAGGATATTATGCATGTTTTAAGAGACATGTTTGACCTTAAATCACCCAATATTAAGAGCATAAATAAGAATAGCTCGTGTTCATATATTATTCCTTGTATAGCCACTACATAACATGTGTACGACACACTTTGAAAGTTCTAACTGTTCCATTGACTGACTTATTGCATGAAATTCTTTTGGCGAAAGTTTGTTTTTACGTCGAACTATAATAGAAGTGTAAAACAGACATTATATGTTGCCGTTGTAATACAATGTTGGATAGTTTACACTCGCAAACTATTATAATAATGGTAGCGTTTATTTGAGTATTGATAAGTGCATATACACTTAATGTTAAATTAAGTTCACTACCATTGTCTACAAATGTGGGCATGTGATTACATTCACATTGAAGTTTAGCCGAACAACACGTGCGATGCAATTCACACTCCCTGATATTCCGGAGTCAAGTGGTTTGAACAACGGTTCTTTGTGTCGTAAACTCCACATGTGTGCGTCTTAGATATGTGATAATTATGGCAGATAGTGCAATACAAGGTATGCATTATCAACATCTTGGCATGTTAAATTTAAATACCGCATTGGTGAAAGCACGTTAATGTGTGTTTCGTGCCACGTAAAGTTCAAGGATTTTCTTTCACCTACTACCTCACCCTCTCCAACTGCAATCTAGAATATTGTTACATGTATAAGCGTTATCAATGTACATTCATAGTGACGATTCTTACGTCTGAAATAATTTATTTTTAGAAGATGTTGAGATATATTCTGTCAGAAATAATTGTTGTTAAGCATATATAGCCATGTTAATAATTTAAACAAGGATATTATGCATGTTTTAAGAGACATGTTTGACCTTAAATCACCCAATATTAAGAGCATAAATAAGAATAGCTCGTGTTCATATATTATTCCTTGTATAGCCACTACATAACATGTGTACGACACACTTTGAAAGTTCTAACTGTTCCATTGACTGACTTATTGCATGAAATTCTTTTGGCGAAAGTTTGTTTTTACGTCGAACTATAATAGAAGTGTAAAACAGACATAATATGTTGCCGTTGTAATACAATGTTGGATAGTTTACACTCGCAAACTATTATAATAATGGTAGCGTTTATTTGAGTATTGATAAGTGCATATACACTTAATTTTAAATTAAGTTCACTACCATTGTCTACAAATGTGGGCATGTATGTGATTACATTCACATTGAAGTTTAGCCGAACAACACGTGCGATGCACTTCACACTCCCTGATATTCCGTAGTCAAGTGGTTTGAACAACGGTTCTTTGTGTCGTAAACTCCACATGTGTGCGTCTTAGATATGTGATAATTATGTCAGATAGTGCAATACAAGGTATGCATTGTCAACATCTTGGCATGTTAAATTTAAATACCGCATTGGTGAAAGCACGTTAATGTGTGTTTCGTGCCACGTAAAGTTCAACAGGATTTTCTTTCAACTACTACCTCACCCTCTCCAACTGCAATCTAGAATATTGTTACATGTATAAGCGTTATCAATGTTCATTCATAGTGACGATTCTTACGTCTGAAATAATTTATTTTTAGAAGATGTTGAGATTATGCTATTTGTCGTTGTTCGAATAACGGGACTGATGACAGAACACAATTGTATCAATAGGTTTCGTTCGTTGCTCACTTCGTTGTATCAAGTATATGAACTTCAATGATTTACAGTATGGTTGTATTGACTATGTTTTATGTTCGTTCAGTCCTGGTCATTAAAGTCTTAGACATAGCCTGCCTTTCTCCCCGCGTATATTGTAATGTTGCGTAAGTTCAAACAATATTGGCCAAATCCCAGCTGAGAATGTTATCGGATAAATGCAACACGTATATAAGACCTATCCACGAATTATTACAAGCGTTTTGAGCGTTTTGAAACGAAGTTGGCAATTAGCGTCGTTATAAAATTACAGCATAGCTTAGAACATTCGGAAAGTGAATAGCAGTCAGTGGATAGTGTTGTTATGTATTGTAAATCATCAGTACCTATTTTATAAATCTGCAATTTTACCGCGTTTCATTTTGAACTGCGCGCATTAGTAGCAGCACATCCGATTTCTAAGGGAAATGAAGCAGCATAAACATATCTGTTCTAATTTAATCTGATGTTCAGATTTGGCTTTCTAAAGATTTGTGACATGCACTTGGGAGTTATCTTTACTGTTCTACATTATCGTTGAACTATCAGAAAACATTTTTTTTTTACGAAAAATAGTCATCTTTTAAACTAATTAAGAGCTTTTTTTAATTAGCAGAATTACAAGGTAAGATTCGCATATAATTGTGCTTGGTTAGTCAAATATGAAACATTAAAATCCCATGTTTACGTATTTTCTAAACGAACACTTATTTAACGAATTGTCTACATAATTAAATAAGTATCTAAGAAACGAAATATTCATTAAACTGAAGTTCATATAATAATCTTAACAAAACATGTCAACATATTCGTTATAAACGTTAATATTGATTTTATTACATTATATTGATATGTTTTTCTAAGTCAAATGTAAGTTGAATATTTCGAGAAATTAAGAATGCAATTGTAATGCTTTATGTTACCTGGAGCGGCATCATTTTTCAAATTCAGAACGAGAAATCCGTTCGTGTCTTTTTATTCTTCAAAGAAAAAACCTGCAGTAAATAGGAGATTTGACACGTGTTTATGTACAATAACGTCAATTTGATGTTTTTGTTTTTATAAATAACATATCCGTCACCATTTATGTATATGCCTTTTTATTGAAGGAACTTTTTTCAAAGAGCACATGGATTCTTACTGCGATATAATTGTTCTTGTTCACATGAATACACTGTACTAAGTCATGTTATTAATAATAATAACCCTTACCAAATATAATATAATTCAAAATTGAATAGAAACAAATTAGCCAAAATTCAGAAACAAATACAACTAAAATTCATAAAATAAGAGCACGAGGAACAAAGGACAATATACACCTCTTTAACCTTGTACTGCGCTTATATGCTCTGTAAATAAAGCTGTACAACCTATTGATATTTAGAATACTTAAACTTATTTCGTTTGAATAATACAATACAAAGAGCCAAAAACAACACGCTATTATCAAAAAGGAGAATCACTTGAAAATCACCGTACGTTTAAAAGGAAATAACAGATCATGTACACACGTCATTACGCCTTTGTTCGCCAATATGTGAGTACGCAAACTTTGTATTTAAAAGCGGTAACACTCCATTCTTGGCTGATGCAATGATTCATTCATGAAGTACGTAACCAATATCTTTAGACACAATACATCATGTACAACTCCAGCTAGTCTATAGAAGCATCTGTCTAAACACGGAACTCACCACAAATATATTATAATGGCCCGCGTTCAAACGAAATTAGAATGAAACTAATTGGACTTGAAAGAAATATTACGTTTTGGTAACATAAACGTATATTTCTGTTTTAAATGGTAAGATGGTCGACGATGTCTCTACTACAATTACTATTCATCTGTATTGTTGAAAGTACAAATTAATTAACATTAAGTTTACATGTATATAATGAATCAAAACCGTTAGTTCCCTATATAATATGTTGATGTTAACAGTAATCAAAAATGCTATTCGCATATTCTGACTTTTACATTGAGATGAGAGTTACGCAAGAACCTGTTAACTTGGAACCTAAAGAAACGCAGTCGATATTTATTCCCAATTGATTGGCTTCGTTCTCACCATTTGAATACATTTATTCCGGTTTGTTTAATTGAGCGCATGCTCTAAATTTCATAGTTAAAAATATATAGAAGGATATCCGTGTATGCTCGACCTTGGTCTGATTTGATTTCTTCTTTTAACTGGGAAAATTTCCTCGTCTGAAAAAAAAACCGATGATTACTTGTTAGAAACAGTACTAAATGGTGCTATACGGTATAAATAAACACGCGCATAAAGTACAGTAGATTTATAATTTATCTTATCTATTTAAATATCTGTTAAAGATCGCTTTGATTAATTGGTATATTTATTCGTTTAACGCCGCTCAAATCAGGTAAATTTTATAAATAAAGGAAATGCAAACTTACATCAATTGCTGTTGTTTTTATACTGCCCATATGTTATTGACAATAAATGGCTGATAACGTTTGATCACGTCATATCAGACGAGTCTGATATATCATATGTATTATGCGAAATATTAAACAATAAGTGTTTGGAAAATAATATATACAATACGAAACGCCATCATATGGACATTTACTGTTGACCTACTGTATAATATGCAAACAAATAGTATACGTACGCAGACTTAGATCGATTTGTATACAACTTAATACATACAAAATAGTAGAAAAACACAAATATATTGTATTTACCTTAAATCAATGCATGACAATTATACGATATGGGAACAGTGTTACTTTTCGTGCAAATAAGCAC
>VMBQ01002193.1:0-11850 GCA_007657795.1 Dreissena rostriformis
CGTGGTTTAAGGACTTAATGTGCATTTCGCTTGCCATAGAGGGGTGCATTATATAGTGTTTATCGACGGTCGCGGCACGGTCTACACGGGGTGACCGCGGATGAGGGGTGACCGGGAGTAGGTGTTGGACTGTATTTCTGATTTTATATCTTTAATAATATCATTTGGTGGGTTTGGGAGAACTGTTATTGTATATATTAATTTAGGGAGTGCAAACGTTTGTAACACAGTGTTTTTTCCGATTAGTGTATTTTTACGATGCTGTCATGATTTAAAAAAAAAAAATGTAATTTAGGCAATTTGTTTTTTAGAACTGCTTTATTTTCATTGTTTGTAAAGGTTATTCCTTACGTCGTTGGTTTATCTGATGTGCAGTTGAATTTCATTTCTTTTTTAAGATGAATATTACTTTGTTTAAATTTACCTACTCGTAGCACAGTGCATTTACTTTTGTTTAGTTTAAGACCCGACGCCATTCCAAAAAGGGTAAGCAATTCTATAAGATGATTGAATGAGTCATTACTGTAATTTCAAAAATAAGTTGCATCGTCAGCAAATAGGGACTGTTTAATTTCTTCGTCTGGTTCTAACGATATTCCTTTTATTTGTTTATTTGATTGGATATAATGTGATAGATATTCGATGCATATAATAAATAACGAGGATGAAAGTGAACATCCTTGTCTAACCCCTCGTTCGATGTTAAAACTGCTTGAAAAGAAGCCTTTGTTAATAATTATGCTGTTAATGTCGGTATAAAACAGTTTTCCCATTTAATTAGAGTTTCACCAAAATTCATATTTTCTAACCAAGAGAACATAAACGAATGGTCTAGTGAATCGAAAGCCTTTTCGAAGTCTGCAAAGAAAATAAGGCCAGAATTGTTTGGTTGGTTGAAATAATTTATGCATTTTTGTATCAGACGTACGTTTTCACCAATGTAACGTCCTTTAATGAAACCAGATTGAGATCTTGAAATGATTAATGGATATATTTTTTAAATTCTGTTTGATATACTTTTAGCTGCAATTTTATAATCATTGTTTAGTAAACTAATCGGGCGCCAGTTTGATAAGGATTCTAAGTCTTTTCCAGGCTTTGGAATGAGTGATATTATACCCTGTTTTTGAAGCGTATTTAAGTTTTCGTTGTTAAATGAATAGTAACGCGAATTAATTAAATGTGTTTTAATATCATTCCATAATATTTTATAAAACTCGATTGTGATGCCA
Source organism: Dreissena rostriformis (assembly GCA_007657795.1). Classification (NCBI taxonomy): domain Eukaryota; kingdom Metazoa; phylum Mollusca; class Bivalvia; order Myida; family Dreissenidae; genus Dreissena; species Dreissena rostriformis. Next base: position 1,233 of record VMBQ01002193.1, read on the forward strand.
TCAGATCCTAGACTTTTGTTGTTTTGCATTTATTTTAGTGCTAATCCACGTTCATATTCATTAAGTAATCCGTCACACTTTTTTTTCTCTCTTTATTTAAAGCATGATGTGTATTTTTAAAAAGGGTGTTATTTCAACATGTTTTTCTTTATAGGGAGTTTCGAAAAAGAAACGTTGTTCTTCTAGTATTTGAGCTCTGTTTGTTATATCTTCGCCATTGACTCATAATTTGTGCACAGTGTTTTGTTCACTTCTACGTTTTTGGATGTTTGCGAAGTATTTTTTTTTATTATTGTGTTCAATATGCTGTGCACGTGCTCGTAGTATTATTCCATTGAGATGTGTATGATAAATATCTTCTAATATTTGTTTTTTGATGTTATTTCATTTTCAAAGGCGGTGGTATTGTTTGTGTTTGTTTTATGCAATTGTTTTTCAAGTGTTCAATGATTTCAATGGTTTCAGTTTCAAAATGTGTGTGTTTCTTTGTGTTTAAATGATGTGTATCTGATTGTTGTGTTACGTATATTTCCCTTTTTTACTTCCCATAAGGTGTTTGGGTTCGCATCTTTATTATTTTGAACCGTATTGAATATTTCTTATTTTATTTGCGTTTGATATTCTGTATCTAATAAGATGCTGTTATAAATTGTAATGTATCCTGAGCCTTTTTCAGGTTGTATTTTGTGCAGTTTAAGTTCAACTAGAGAGTGGTCAGTCATGATTCCTGGTTTTATGCTACATGTGTGAATAATGTTACAAAGTGACTCAGATATTAAAAAATAGTCTAATCTACAGAATATATTGTTGGTTTTATGTTTGAGTGCCAGGTGAATTTGCTTACGTTTGGATTTACTGTACGCCAGATGTCTATCATATTGTAGTTTTCAATTATGTTGTTCAAAATGTTTCTTTTTTAAGAATGAGTATAAAGGTTCCCATTCTTTTTATCCAATAATGGGTTAAAAACAGTATTGAAATCACCACCGACTATAATATTTTTATCTTGGTTATTCATAATAAAGGATTGTAATGTTTCGTAAAATGTGGAATCATCTGTGTTAGGGCTGTAAACATTGATTAATGTTACTTGTGTTTCGTGTATTTTGATATATATACTTGCTTGTCTGCCAATTATTATTTCGTTAAAGTTATCGACTGTGATCCCTATATTATGTTTTATCAGAAAGGCAATGCCTTGTTTATTGGTATGTTGTCCATTGAGATAGATTTGTCCGTCCCATTAATCATTTAAGGTTTGTGCTAAAGTATGTTTCGTGTGACTTTCTTGTAATAGACATATACTTTATTTCTTTTCTTCTAACCATTTGAAGATTTGTATGCGTTTGTCTTTATTGTTTAGACTTTTTACATTCAAAGTACAAATATTAATACTCATATAAGAGGATGGTGGAGTACATGATAATTCTGTGTGTGCCTGTCAAGTTGCTTTGTGATTCTTGCAATGAAATGGACAAGGCATAATGCCGACAACGAGTGTGCGCAAGAGGAGATATCCATTAAACATATGTTTACATTTCCCATGTCACTGCAATTTAACACCGAATAAGAAAATCGTTGCATACACGTTATCATTGCGTCGCATTGAGGATGTCAATTTAAATAACATATCTGTGTTCTGCCGTGTTTCTGACCACGTGTGAGTCAGGAAGTATTATCTATTTAAACTTTTGTCTACAGTTTTTCTCTTTTTTAAATCTCAACTTCCCTGAGACGAACAACCAACGAAGAAATTGGAAGCAGATGTTAGTGTCGTTGTTAAGCCATGCACAAAAACCTCAACGTAAAACAGTCTTTCGTCGTGAGTTACTTATATATTTAATTTAAAGGTTTTTCCAAAAAGTGGTTCCTGACCAAACTGAGCACATGTGCCATCTTAAAATAGTATTATTTAAACAAATAATAAACAAAAACTATAACAGAGAATATATAAGATCGGTCGCTGTTGTATCGAGACGAAAGACAAATGTTCAGATTAAACCCGCAAAGTTTGAAAGATTTACCGAAAAAGGTGTTGTATGAAGAGGTTTTACATCATTTAACCACATGGAAGTAACAACAACTAGACAAACATACATGTCATATGAAACAAGACATAATAACTAATGGAACCACTATTATTTGTGTTATTCATTTATTGATACAATATACAGCCCAGTCTGAAAATCGCACGCTGTTTTATCACTGGAGTTTAACTTGCCCCTGGATAAGACGTTTTGTCGAAAGCAAGTATGTGTTACAAATGTTTACAGTTTTTGAGAACTATATATATTATAGAAAAAGACTAGTTCATAAATAATCAGGCTTTTCCTTGCAGTCTCGTTCCTCGTATTTTAGGCCGTGATAAGTTTGACAGCATCCACCTCAATACAATCGCTCGAGAGAGAAGCATCCATGTTGACGCGAATGACGTTGGTGACAAGGAAGTAACCTGGAAAATAATACACACACTTACAAATTATACAGTTTACAGTTTATTTCCAAATGCATCCGGACGGAAATGCCCACGAGTATACGCATATACAAAAAACAAATCGAAATCAAACGAAGATTCAAGGGCACCGTTCAACACAAAACATTTATGCAGTACACTTATATTCATAACTAGAACTAGGGAAAATATGTTTTTATCTGAATTATTCAAATAATCGAGTTATTAAACTCTTATATTAAGTTAAGACAAAAAGTCAGTTATTAATCGTACTAAACTATAAAGGAATAGGAAAATATTGCGACAATGCAGTTAGTCAGTCAACTCAGTAATAGGTAGTGGATATAATTAAACACATATCTGTGGGGTATACTGGAATACCCTGTCGGTCTGATGCACTGCTTCTTTGTTTGTTCTGTGTACATGTTGGAACATGTGTACTTTGTGTCGGGAAAAAGTCAACTTTAAACTTTACATATACCGGTATGTTATTTATACAATGAAGAGAAGAAAGACGTTATTTCCGTGTATGTTCTTTGCAAAGTTATATGATTTTATGTATTTCTAATACTAATATGACTGTATATATATACTTTGTGTAGCGAACTTTCTCTCGTTTGTTTTGCATATCAACATGCAACTTCATAGATACTTTGGTTTCACTATGTTAAAGTGCAAGACTTTATGTATATTACAAAATCTTTTTCAGAGTTATGTACCCTTGAACGTAGGCAATTTTGAATTTGGATAATTACATAACATGTATCCTTCGTGTCGCGAATCAGTCTCACAGTATTCTGTGTAGCAACACGAAACTTTAAAAGTGTTTTTTTTAATGCTATTTGAAAGTACATGATATGTGTCAATGTCACACTCGTTTTAGCAGAGTTATATTATGTAACCTTAAACTAAGGCAATTTATTCAATACATGAATGTGAAGCTTTTCTCCTTCGTGTGTGATCAATGTGAGGTAGTGATCGACACATTTCGGGATTAATTTTACTAATACTCAAGTTTTGCTCCTTCTTGAAATAAGAACTTTCTGGAGCATTTCTCAACTTCAACGAATATTCTAGTATTCATTTTGAAATTATTATATATTTATCAATACCAAGACATTCATGAAGGTGAAACAGTATAAACGTATAAAAGTCTAAAGCAACGTTAAATTATTAATATTCAACCAATGAAAACAAATAGTAAATGCATATAATCAAATACATTCTTCTGCTTGAACTCTAATCTCTTTTTATAAACTTCATCCATAATAAATTAAAAAATATGTTTACACACATACATTCAGCGGCGGGCTAAATATCCTTGATGCATCGATTTCCTCGGGTCTATCCGTTGACCACAAAGTAATCCAGACGCCATCCGGAAGACGCAGACCTTGGATGGACGTCAGTGATCCAGCTTTGTATGTCTAGTAAATGTCAACACGGCCAACCTTGACAGGTATGGCATATTCAAGCTTAAATGAAAATCAAATACATGTAATAAGTAATGTACAGAAGGATATACCACGGGAGTTCCAAAACAATAAATGAGACCGACAGGAAAACTTTCATTCGGCGTCATATCATTTAATAAATAGTTTAACGTTGGCAAGTTACATCAGTATTTGTTTCATCAGCAGTCTAAATATTGGTTTAAAAGTATCCATGAATCGTGTTCGTTAAAAACAAAATGTGCCTCTGAACGAACATCGGACCTCAAAGAACTCCTCTGTCGAATTCACGTTGGCCGGCGAAACGCTCCATGCCAGACGTTTTTGCTCGTGTTTTGGATACACGTCAGACGGACCGATCACCTGCACTGCCTTCCAGTCATTAGACTCTGGATACATTTTGGATACAGCTTGTGATGAGTAATTTCGGACATTTTTTACCCATTGTTCTTCTATTTTTACCCATTGTCTTCTAAAATAAAGAAACGGTCACGAGATATTTATTGTAAATTTAAAAAAAAAACATTAAACGGAACTGTATATGAGTCCATTAAACAATAATGCCCATTACCTATTAAGTTAGCTTTTCTTCTGAAAAATCTCATTATCCAAAAAATGAACCAAATTATGAAGGCTCGCACGTTCAGATGTTGGTCGATATGTTTGCAAAGTTCCATTGCTGAAGCAGCATTTCTATTTAAAGTTGCGCGCTACACACACAAAAAAAGCGATGTACGGACAGAAAGACAAAACACTTATTGACGAAAGGACGGATGGACGGAAGGAATGACGGGAAAATACAACAATAATCAACAATATGTCGCGTAATAAACGAAAAAAAATGAATCGCAAGTCTGACATACCGCCTTACAGCCCAATTGTCTATATGTAATAAAAAACGATACCAAGTATCTTGTCTAATAAATTGAACATGTACTGGATTACTAAATACTTTGTCCAAAATTAATTACTTGTACTTGCATTCTGTGCATGTCACTCCTACTGTACGGTGATTAAGATCTAGTGGATATTTTGAAAACTGCGTTAAATCATCAAGTTAAATATCACAAGCATGCTTACCGATGATGCACGTAGGCGTTGGTGTCCAGTGTCCATCTTTGCAGATGATGGTTTTCTCTCCCTCTATTTTGTATCCGGGTAGGTAAGTAACCAGTTGTCTGCTGCCCTGAGTGTTCATATGCCCAAGGACTTGCTTTGATTTGGGTACATGGTCAAGCGGCGGACATCCTAAAGAAGAAAAATGTACGATATGGACTAATTAGAGAAGGTTCTAGTCAATAAATTGTACTTAAAAAAATCTATGGCCGTATACACAATTGCCGATCCATTGTAAAGTTATGTAATTAAGTTAGTTAAAACCTATTTATTAAAGCTCAATTGCATCGGAAGGCTAATTAATTAGTGTATTGAGTCACTATCTATTTCGTGTTATTGGTAGAAACAGTACCCGTTGTCTTAAACAAAGATTTTAAGGACGCTCAAAGTTTAATCGAAGCCGTTAGGGGAAACGTTTGCCGCTATCCCAAAAATTTATAAGGAAAAGATTGAACATAATCGGCAGTCTGTATTACGGTTCGTTAATAATGGAAGAGTTTATTCATGACACGTTTTGTTTACATACCCTCTTTAATGCATGATATTTCTACGTTCGTTGTGTTGAACGCAAGCAAAGACGTCACATTAACCGGGCATACGTTGTTACATTCCGTTATCAGCTGAAATTTAAATATTTACATTGAATTTTGTTCAACACAAAGTTACGGGTATATTTATATAATTTTCTTTAAACAATGTCTCTTTCGACTTGCCATTCAACTACATGTGCAACATAACATTTCAATTTCGATGCTTTGAAATAAACATGCAAAAATAATAGACTACTTTTTTTATAAATAGCTATACAAGCAAATCAAAATTTGGCAAATATAATCCAGTATAACGGAAGTACAAGTTATACACAACCTCCGAATGCATGGTGTTTTTCAAGACAACAACACAATTCATCCTTGAGGAGGTCATAGCCTCATCGTACGGTTCTATGTACAAGTTACATAGCGCGAGATGACGCCTGTATCCAAGATACTGACACCATGGTCTTCGAGCACACTCCTTGACGCAGCTGTTGATGTCCTTTCCAATCATTGCAACGTGTCCGAGCGTATCACAACTTGCTCCGAAAACTGGCGTGTATACTTCCGAATATGCGACGGACAGAAGTTGCATCAAAACCAAAACGAGTGGCATGTTTTTTTTTATTGTTTTATATAACTTCAGTGCCTAACGCCTGTTTGACACTGGGATTTCGCATCTGTTAAAATCAGGATTGAATGGCATACATAAACAATAAACGCGTTGCTTTAAATTGCACGGTACAAGCGGAAACGGTCAATTTACGATCAATGGAGAGACATAACGTTGAATAATATACCTTTAAATAATTGAATGTCAAGATTGATTCCGATCCATTCTGTTCGAGTACAAGTAGAATGCCAATCCATTTAACGAAACACTTTCTATGACCAATGGACGTAACTTTGATGGATTGCTTTCAATGTAATACACATTGAAAAGCTCATAAGCCCACTTTAACCAATTCTTTATTGAAGTCACTTGAATAACGTAAACGTTGTTTGCAAACATTAATAATGTTTTTCATTTCTAACGTCATGTACTCAAACAACATTCGTAGAAAACATACTTGCAAGACAAAAGAAAACGAACAAAATATTTTACACATAACAAATTAAAAACCCTACAGAAAACTCCAAACCCCAAAATAAATGGCAATTCCTTTTTCCAGAACAAGAACTTAATTGGAAACACATATTTATCATGCCATATAAACAACTATTGAGAGCACACTGAGAACATTTCAATATAAATAAGTCCATAGAATTATAGCTACAAATAAATATCTCTTTAAATGCAAATTATCTTACTCTAATTTATGCGACTTCTGCGGTGAAAACATCGAAATCATAGAACATCTATTTTGGGAGTGCAAACACATCCAGCCTATTTGGAATCAATTAGCATCTTTTCTTGAACAACAACAGCAACACGTTAAACCATCCTTCTTAAGTGTTAGTTTCGGAATTAACTCATTAAAATCAATACACGGTAATAATATTGTGGATTTTATTCCTATATTAATGAACTATTTTATCTTTAACATGAAATACAGAAAACAAATACCAAATTTTAATAGTTTTATCCATAGTCTTAAACTTAAAATCCAGATTGAGAAAAAATAGCCCTCAGTAATGACACATTGCAACTCATTGAACAAAAATGGAATCGAATTAAATTCTCATAATGCTTGTCCACTTATATACTATTCACTCTTATGTTAGTTTATCTTTTTTTAAATATTTTTTTTAGTATTATTCACACCAAGTTCTAAAACTTTATCAGGCACAGTTTCTGTATACTTTGTTAAAATCATTGTTTGCAAATAAATAAATCATGTATGTATACAATACATGCTTTAAAATGAATAAAAAAAAATAAAATAAAAAAAGTTATAACGTTTCAATCTGAATGTCTTTGGTTTTAAATCAGTTATAGTCAATATTTCAAGATATGATATTGATTAACAAATGCAAATCATTAAGATACTTACTGTACGGATGAAATCTGGACTTATTTTTATTTAAAACACTGAGCAGCCAAACCCATTGCTTATATTGATTTAATTCGCAAGCACATTTTGAATAAATACAGCGAGACAGTACGCAAAACAAATAATACGCATGGTCATTAGCACTGCCTTCTAAAAAGCTCGGAATATGTACGACGTAGGTAAAACGTTAGTAATACGCACACAATGAAACCAAGACATAAAAGATAAATAAAACTGGGGAATATTCTAATGGGATTTTTTTTGATGATCCTTTAAACAGAAGAAGTATTAAAACGTTGAATTAAACCTGAGTTCTAAAATTAATTATTAAATGGCAAAACTTAAGTATTAGTAAGTCTTTAAGTGTACTCAGTAACTTTAAACAAATCGATTATAAATAGCAACTATATGTACAAACTATACACAGCTGGAAATTTCTGATGGAATGTCGGTCAACGCTAATACTAACAATATATAGTGTATTTTAGAACATCTTTAGAATTGCTTTCTGGAGTTCTTGATTGGGTACGAAAAAAAATGGCATATTTTGTTTGTACCTAAAATTTTCGTACTTAATTTTTTTTTCGTACCAAAAATGTTCGACCAATTGTGGTGATGTAGATAAACTTAAATTGATGCTTGTATATCCAGCCTCTTTAAAAGCATCGTCACATCAGTACTGTCAGTACTTTGATTCTTATTTGTCATCGGGGGGATTATGTGGTTATCTCCGCCGTCTGTCCGTCCGTTCGTCCTGGCCACTATCTTCTCCTACACTATTAGCACTAGAACCTTGAAACTTAAACATATGGTAGCTATGAGCATATGTACGACAGTCCACTTTTTGGAACTTTGATCTGACCACTGGGTCAAAAGTTATGGGGGTTGGGATGGGCCGGGTCAGAGATTTTCACTCATTTTTTTAGGTTATTTTACATTAACGTCTTCATTTCTACACCGATTTACTTCAAATTGATACTGAACATCTCTTCTGACAATACGGTAAATCTCAACTATGCATGGCCCCATTACCAACCCTGCGGTACCCCGCCCATAAAGACCACGCCCACCCAAAATTTTGTTTTAACATAACTTCTTCATTTCTTCACCAATTGACTTCAAATTAATACTCAACATCTCTTATGACAACACGGTCTATCCCTACCATCCATGTCCACATTACCCACCCAAGGGCCCCGCCCACATAGGCCACACCCACCCAAAATTGCATTTTACTATAACTTCTTCATTTCTACACCTATTCACTTCTAATTGATACTGAACTTCTCTTATGACAATACGTGCGGCGTGGGTATACGCGTCGGCATCTGCCGCGCCATTTCCAGTTTACTATTTTAATAGCACCATGAGTCAAAATATATGGTAATCTGTGGTGACAGTCGTTTGAAAGCGCTTTAGTTTGGTCCTGAGCGGGCCCTTGGTTTAGAGACGCTAGCCATCATGGGGCCGCAGGTTCGATTCCCGCTCAACCCTGCCCTGCTTCCTCGTCGTTCGCTGGTCTATTCTACGTTTTAGTGTAGTGTACTAGGACGGGTTTTTTACATCGGGCATTGAAAAGAGTAAGGGTTGTCACGTTTCTGGAACGCGAGTCTCATGTATCTCGTGTAACCCAACTAAGAAGTTGGGCAATTGCCAGACGGGAGAATCCCGGTGAAACAATCTACTACTCAGACATCTGCTTATGTGGTTTTGGCGACCAAATGTGTAAAACTGAGTCGTTTTTTTTAAATGGTTAGCAATTTAAATCTCATTAAAATCATTTGCAGCCTGGCGCTTTAATACTATCCACTAACAGCGGCAACTGGTGGAGCGAAAGAGAGAATCTAATGTTAATAAGGTTGTCAGCCATTGACTTATGGTGTTTTTTATTTTTATTTACTGTCATCTTAGATGATCAAACGTAGAGAACTAAGGTTACGTTAATACAGCCTGCTTCTCTAACAGCGGTAATATGCAACCCAACTTGGAAAATATGAATATAACAGTCTTTCCCGAACTGTCCGCGGCTACGTAATGCGAACTTTCAAAGAACCTTTTTTAGGCGCCGCACTAAATCTTTTTGGAATAATATATTTATTTAGTTTAAACAATATCTATTTAATCAACTATGCACGCAAGTATAAACAATAGAATACATGGTAAATTTGACAAAGTTTCACATTTCTTTACGACATTAAGAATTAATCAAAATTACAAACTAGGTAAATAAATGCGAACACACTTAAGAAATAACTGTTATTGTGTCAACTTTCAGTTAATTGAGTGTACTACGTTTGACGTTGAATTGAGAACCCGATAACGAAAATGAATTCTGCCAGCAAATGATACGTTGAGATACGCTTTTATGTTGACGGCACATGGTCGGTTGAGCCGGTTCCAGAAGGCCCTTAAAGATGTCTTCCTCACAGACCAGGCTAATGGAACTGAAATTAAAATGAAATACAAATAAAATACAAAGTCCATGACGTTATGTGAAATCGTCGTCTGCGATTCCTCAACCGGAATGAACATCAAAAGAGCAGGAAAACGCATACAACAATCTCAGGTGAATAGAAAGAATAAATAAATAAGTAAAATATGCAAGCTTTATGTTAACAATAAAAAGTAATGCAAATGTAAATTAGGTAGGCACATGTTTATCTTTATTTATCTACTTTGAAACAATAATTTCAGGTAAAATATTGATATCAGAACGCTGTTATATATCGCTCATTTATCGTTCGGTTGATGTAAACAACTTTTTTTAAATTCTTATTTCTAAATATAAGTGGGTTTTTTTTTCAAGTGTAAAACTAAAGTAACCTGTTTCTTAAATTAAAAAAAAAAAGATTCTCCGTAATTAAGTGATGATAGTACTATAACAAAGTTAGTAAATCCCTACAGAAAAAGATCGAATCCATTGACCGCTGTTACAAGGCAGGGGAGGGATCCGGTTTTTGATTAACAACGGTATGTTTATTAATTTATTTTATTATTATTGATTAATACATTTATTTTAATTTTGTATTTATTTATTAAGGTTTTTATTTAATTTGTATATATATATATATA
>VMBQ01002193.1:11889-42800 GCA_007657795.1 Dreissena rostriformis
ATATATTTCTTTTTATAAAAATCATGTTCGCGGCTAAAATATTTAATACTTTTCAGTGATAAAACTATTCCATTTAAATGCTTTAAAATACCAGTGGTGTATGGGGTGTTCAGCGTAGAGATAGTACTTTGTCTCTTTGCAGCAGCTCCATCGGAAAGTTAGGCAGAACTGGTTCTCACCTGACACTCAACTTTCACTTCTTGTTTCGGGACATTGACCCACCCACACCCTAGTAACCGCTTCTGCTGGCGGAAGAAACGAAGTGAGGGGGCTGGCACGTTTCGTCCGACCAGTTGCAAATTCTTGGAGAGGAGATGGGCGCCGCCAATATTGCCTCAAGCCCACTGAAAAGAAATAATGAGGACAAAGCGGACGACGATAGTCCGTCCATACTTAAGGCAGGACAATCTCCGGTGATGAACAACGTCCCTCCCGAGCTGAGGTCAAGTAACAACTGCAGCAAGGACGACATTATGCCAAAACTCTGGAAGGGAAAGAAGTGGCCAAAAGAGTGGACCCAGTCTCGGGTCATCCCCTTACCGAAAAGGGGCAACCTCAAGATGTGTGAACATTACAGCACAATCATCCTCATTCGATTTAAAAGTAAGGCCGGTGAACTGCTGGCAGAAGAGCGACTGTAGAGCACAGTAAACAGATCTTCATGTTGTTGACAAGCTGCTCCATCAGCTTCCCAACCAAGTACAGGCTCTACAAGTCCCTCGTTGTCTCCGGCTTGTACGGCTGCGAGACCTGGACGCTTCACGCGGACACAGAGCGCAGGATATAGGCCTTTGAAAACAAGTGTCTCCGAAGACTGCTCCGAATCTCCTACATGGAGCACAAGACTAACGAGTACGTCCGGAACATGACTTTAACACGTGTTGGCCCACAAGAGCCCCTACTAGCGAACGTAAAAGGACAAAAGCATGGTTTGGACAGGTCATTTGACGTGACTCTCTGTGCATGACTGTGCTTCAGGGCAGAGGGAGGTAGACGTTGAGGCAGTTACAAGAACAGATGGATGGGCATTGTGAAAGAGTGTATATAACTACCCATGGATGAATTACTCTCAGCAGCCAACAACATACCTACCTTGCGGAGGATTTCTGCATCATCGTCCCACACTCTCCCCCACGTCAAATCGGTCAAGGGAATGATGATGATGATGATGATTTCAAGCAATTTATAATTGTACATGTTTTGTTCTTTTCAAGTTTATGTGCATTATAGTTTAAACACGTTCATGAACATTTATCATTATTAATTTGTCATTAAAATCATTAATTCGAAAATAATATTCAAACATTAACATGACAATGACATTCATAAGCATGACAATGATATTCTGACATTGACTGCAACTAACCGGCTTCCATTCGTTTGAAAAACATGTCCTTTTTTATTTTGAAAGTGAAGTTCCGAACTGAGCATACTATGACTACTCTTTATGCAGGAACATGTTGATTTCCGTTCTGAAACTAAACAACGTCTATTTAAGCGAATCGTTTCAGCGTAAATACGAAGGCTTTGACATCATCTAAGACTTGAGTTAAAAGAAATGAATAAAATAATAGCAAACATGACATGAGGAAGGGGGTTGAGTGGGTGGTGTAGGTTGGGTGGGGGCGTCGCCCTTGATCATCTTATGATTACAAATATCTTTTTTTATCAGATCCACAACTTGGATTTATGAATAACTTTGCACAAACGTTCCATGGGTAGCCATTCATTTTAAGGGTTTTGCTCCAATTGAAAACATGGCCGCTTGGGGCGAGTTTTTCCATGTATTACTTCATTGACCACTTTTAAAATATTAGTGTCGCAAGCACTTCCTAGCACTTCCCAGTCAGCAGAGATATATCGTATTGATTTTGGGATCCTTATAGAGAATGCGAATATCATTCCGATCACGGGCTTACGTAGGAATTCCGATACTAACGCTATACCAATTTCAAAGGCCATAAGAGCATTATCTTGATATCGTGGAGAGACGAAATGGTCCAAGAGCCGATCATCCGACCGACCAACCGTTCGACCGACTTATACATTGGACGACTGACGGACACTTCCAAAAATCTACCCCCTCGACTTCGCAAGGGGATGGGCATACAAATCCACCAGGCACTTCCCTTCATGTATTGAAAGAAATTGTAAAGATAACTAAACACATTTTCACATCATTAAAATATGCATTAGTATATTATAATTCGTTTAAAGCACGTCATTTTGTTTTTAATCTCCTTCTAGGCGCGGGCTTTTTGTGACGATATTTTGGCTATAACAACCGATACAGCTAAAAAGACAAAATAATGAATCAACAATTCAAAATTATCATTTCTATAGCACAGTACAGTGAATGTGGGAATTTTCAAACATCAGAATAAACATCGTTTTCCACACAACTACCGGCAACAGAACAAATCCCAGAGTAAACATAAATATGCATATTGAATAAGGCATTAACAATGACAATCAATATAATTTTAGTACATTTGAACGCTTGAATAGAAATACAGATAATTGCACATCGATCGTCATTTAATAGCGTGCTGAGACTCGTTGATCTAAAAATCTTGTTGAAGCGTCTCAAATGAACACATGTATATTAAAGGTGTTTGCATGCTATTGAAATTAAGTGGTATTGGCAAGTGTAGTAACAAATAATAAACACATAATCGTGTAAAAGATCAATTTCTTTTAGATTAATAAATCATATAAACGACCCGATGTACACCGGCTTCACTTATGTATGCATACCAGACTTTGACATCAAGAGTTTGTTAAGGCCTATAATCCGCGAAAAACCAGCAACTAAAAACTGAACAGTACCAATCCAACAAACCAGTTAAAAATGTATATCCTTAATATAAGAAAACAAACCTGACACAATCTAAAGCAAGTATCTCGTCATAAATGTCAAAGTTAACAAAACATGTCTAAGCTAAATGCTATTAACTGGTATGATTGCCACTAGAGCAGCCCGATGGCTCTTCATAGGGACTTATGTAAAATGTATTGCAATATGGAACTAAGAGCACCGATTAATCTGCGTTATCGCTAGCCATCTTTTACTGAAGAATACTTGTACAGTGTATTAATTTTAAACTACCGTCATTAGTCGCAATAAAGACACATCCTGTTGAGTTATTTCGTTGCATGGTATTCTCTCTTGTCACATAAAAATTTACTTTGTATACTTCACACAGTGTATCGAATTGATAACAATCATAAGAATACCGGCATTATAAAGTACACTCTGTCGATATCAATCACACAGAGCCTTACTGTATTAACTGTCTCAAGGTTTAAGTTTTGTCATCAGTCATATCGACGAGCATATACATGAGGTGCATTCAGTGTAGTAGCAAATAGTCGAAAATACAACGCATATCGATCGTCATTGAATAAAGTGCTTAAACTGTGCTCATTTAAAAAAAAACATTAACGGCTGTTCATTTTCTGAAAATCTTTTACAATAACGTTAAAGGGGTCTACATGATATTGAAATAAAGTCCTAACGGGTGATTTATAATGAGCAGGTGTAGTAACATAATAATGGATGTGGAAATCAAATAAGTAAACGGACAAGAACCTTTAAGAATATATTTGCCGATCAGCATGCTTTGTCACTGAGCGTTTAAGCTGTTATTCAAGAGCATTCAATGACTACTGTTACGGACTTTGTTACGGACTTTTGAAGTCAAGCGACAGTGTGAACATTTTAGAAGTAATAATGCTGACCGCAAAAAACGGTAAGACATTTAAAAGCAATTGTACTTTCATGCACATAGAAAATTTGACGTAGTACTGTCAGTAAAAAAATATATGAATTTGATTTATTTACCTATTGATTCATTGTATTTATAATGTGCGATAACAGTAGACAAACAACTTTCATGTTAATACGTTTACAATATATTAACTATCTTCCATAGTATCAGTCCTTACGTTCTTCAAGGGTTTAATTATTATTGTAGAACATGTTATTAAGTCATCCTACAATATAAAATGGGGTGTCATTGTGCAAAATATGCTGAGAATGTCCATATAGTATGTACGTTGTGTTAAGAGTACCTGCTTTTATGCTAACGATTTGATTATTAATTTAATACGATTCGGAGTTCAATTAAATAGTATATGAGTAAGCAATTCGATAAAACATTTAACACGTTGTACTAATGCTTCTCCCCGAGATGCATTACAACGATCGGGAGTTTATACTTAAATACTTTATACTTTAGTTTATACTTTATACTTCAGTTTATACTTTAGTTTATACTTTAGTTTATACTTTAAGATGAAGGGGTATGGAATATTTTTTAGATGATAGGATTTAGCAATTGCTTGCAATTATTTCATTTCATCGTGACTCATAAAGTTGTAATTCTGTTTCGAATATCAACCGCTGAGTAATAACATTGCAACAACATCCGTAATGCGTTCCAATGGTACGAAACAGCTCTTTTTAATGTTGAAGTTGTAACAATTAATAAAAAAAATAAGCAAGACTAACATGCATGGGGTAGGTGGAGGCTAAAAAGGTGCAGGGTGACATCCTTCGTGAAAAAATTCGTACGGGAAACGTCATTGTACGTGACTTATTTGTTCGGATTCTACTTAAGCACTTATATTCAAACATCCACTCATCATATTGTCCATGAGGTATGCTATTAATTAAAAATAATAGTATGTAAATACCATGTTATGCTGTATATCACTCTATAAAATCATTTAACACGTTTTTTGCATTTGTATTAACGAGGCCTTTGACAAATTAAATCAGAATAACAAAGGTGGGGCAAATTTAAAAGAATGGAACAAAACCTGGAAGGGACCAGATTTTTCAAAGGGTGGGGCATACAAATAAAAGGAAAACACCTGCCATTATAAGTTCACTAAATCCCAATTATAATATGGTCATGAATTGTATATGCAATTGGTCACTGCCTTAATTAAAAAAAAACAAGAATTTCTCTCCAAATTATGGTTCTGGAGTTTCAATATTTATATCTTTATTTATCACTGCTACGAAAGCTTGAACCAAATTCTTGATTATTAATTTAAAGGCTTTGCTGCATAAAAAACCCGTTCTCCTACATATCCTTTTTTTACAAATTTATTGTTACTTACACACCATATATTTAACCTATATAAATTATTGTTTCTTCTATGTATGCTTAATGACGTTCATAATTATAGGTGTGATCATTCTTCTTGGTGTCGCTGTCACACACGTACTGACAGAGGTAGGTGAAATTATTCTGAATTAAGAACACCCGCATAATATTTCTGCTTATATTGTTTTTTATCATTGTGTGTTTATTGACCGATCACAACAGACAAAAGGACGTTTTTGTAAAGTACTTTTATCAGTCTAAGTTTGTATTGCGTAAAAGTTACACAAAAACTCGATTGAAATATTTTCACAACAAAATGTTCTGGACAGTCACAGAGGGGTTGGTTTGGTAAAGTTGAGCTTTCAATCTTTTCGTCCGGAAAACATAGACTTGTTTGACCGGATCCGTCTCTGAACCCTTGACACATATATAACAAGAAGATGGCAATATGAGAGCCGAATTAGTATATTCAATATGAGCCTGCCTGTAAACGCATCAACGTGTTTTTGCAAGCGACACATCGTCGTTAACATCATTGCTTTGTTATTTCAAAATCCTCCACTGGAGTCGAACTCGCTGGGAACGACAACAATAGTTCGAGCAATCCGGAATTCGAGCCATCCGATTTATAATATACTTTTGTTTGCTAACATAAGTCTGCAATACATTTTTACCTCCAGTTGAAGAGTATTCATACTGCCTAAACTCCGTACTACTTCTTGCTTTTTAAATAAGAAGAACCAAATATACACTTAATATTTTTATAAACCAATATGTTAAAACAGATACATTTTTAATCAAACAAATATCATATAGTAAATTATATCAGCACGTGTTTTTATAGCACATATAACAGTGCACTAAGAAACGAAAAAGAAACGATTGAGCCGTTTCGGCCATAATAATACTGCATCTACAAAAAACGCCCAGATATGATTCAAAATCTAATATTTTATTCAACGCATGTATTGATTGAGTCCATGACATGTTTGCAACCGAAGTGACATCAATTATGTATATATATATATAAATAAAAACAAAACACAAAGATGGTCGCCAGCAAGCATTATTTGGCGTTACTGTCTAAGCTCATTTTTGATCTAGATTTCGTGCGATCATTTTGAACGAATCGTGTCGAATGTGCTATATTAAAGGAATGCAAACTAATTGATTGCAATGTTTTACATTATACCAAAAAATAGATGCATAATGTTTGAGGATAAAAAAGTCACACACTCGTTTTAATTATATAGAACAAACGATATTGTAGAAGTCCACTTGACTATATGATCGCAAGTCAGCCAAATACAATCAAAGATACAGTGCATATAGTTTTATTGTCTGTTATTAAAATGGTGTAATCAAAGAATATCTTTTCAGTCAATCTCAAAATGCTGGCAAAATAAGTGCTCTAGGTGTACATACTTGTCTTATGGTACTCAATAATGCTTTAATAAAGTGCATTCAGTGTACAGTTTTGGCGTCTGCCACACATATGATGGGGTGATAAAATTGAATGACGTGTGTAGTATTGTTATCAGTAATTACTCCTGTACATTCAGTGAACAATAACGTTGTCGGTCCTACAAAGACAGTGATAATTAAGTGAATTTGATCTACACTATTGCCATACTAACACAATGAAAGAGAGTATACAGTGCATTCAGTTTAAACTATCGTAATCAGTCGCAATAAAGGCGCATCTAACTGCGTGACTTGCATGGTAGTCGCATTTTTCACAAAAAGACTAGATTTGAATATTTCGCACAGTTTATAGAATGATAAAAACATAGGAATACAGGCATAATAAAGTGGAATCTATCGATATCAATCACACAGAGCCTTACTATATGTACTGTCTAAAAGTTTTAGTTTTGTCACCAGTCGTATAAATGAAGAGGATCCAGTGTACAGTACAGTCTGTAATCTCAAAAAGACTGGCATAATTAAGTGGTGTTCGTTAATAGTATTGTCGTCATTCATAACAATATGATAAAATACTAATTTCGAAGATTGTAATAATAATCACGAATATTTTAACATGGTGATTAGTCATTCACATTCTGCGCGGTGAATTCACTTAAATAATATACGTAAAATTGTATGAAAGCTTACTAAATGAAATGCATTCTGTAGCTTACATTGTCACCCGTCTCATGTGTGCTGGCATCATTTAAGGTGTTTGATTAAAACTATTTTTAACAAAGAACTGTTGGCAGTGTATAAGTTTTAATATGATACACGATTTGACTATATTTGATTGTGCCAAACAATAAATTCAATTATGTTCCTTTTATGAATATTCAACAAATCAGTGATCGACTTGTAATTTAAACGAATAATTTCCGCTTTGAATGCTTTTTAATTTACATATTGCTATGCGGTGTGGTTAATGTTTATTAACATTTCAATATGTTGTGGTTAAATACGGGCTAAATGTGAGGTTCGACATGATTTTTAACTGTTTAAATACCCCTCCTCCTCTCCATCAATGCCAGTAACACGTGTCCGTTTTGTTTATTACACGTTTGTGAATACAAGAGATAAGCGTAAACAGTGAACTATTGGACAATTTTCAGAATTGCGATGCCAACGCTGTCGCTGCGAAATATCAGTCGTGCACCACAAATCAAATCGGGATATCTCAGACCACGACAGCCGCCATGATCAACACTCTGTGTCAAAAGTATGTCATACAGTTATTTAAATGCAAAACAAAACATGAAAATACCGACGTTAATCTGTATAGTGCATTTAATCTAGCCCGAAATAGGGCTAAACCTAGACAAAATTGCAAAAGAATTTATTGTATCATAATTTGAATCCCATATGCTTGTACTACAACATACTAAAAGTTGCATCCCTAGGATTTGGGGAAAATGGAAATTCAAGATGGCCGACAAAATGGCCGCCAATTTTGAGAAAAACGCCCATCGGACACTATTTACCCAAACAATCACCCACATTGATCATCTGAGATAGTTTTAAATGTTTGTTTGTTCACCAGCAATGTATTGCAATTAATATTTTGCTATTTTTTTGTGAGTAAATGATAGTTCGTCAAACAAAATGGTGGTTTTTAACCAAATAAATTAGTTGAAAATCAGAATTTTGCCACATTAAGCTTAGATTTTGACTTTTTAACCAATAAAAGTTACAATTTCTAGATACACTTTGAAATGTTATATATTGATTGTTTATCAGTACTGCATATATTGGTTATTTCCTCATTTTTTGTCAACCGGAATTAAAATGTATCTCTCAGGCACGCCATTTTGTATGTCATGTGTATGACGTCATCTACGATAAATAGTACTGTCAATATACACTTTGACCCCCAAACAATTGTTACAAAAGGTATTTTAACTGATCCTGGTAGAGTAGAAGGTCCTTAAAAACATATCAAAAGTTTACCACAATCGGACCTCCGGAAAGTTTTTTTTTTCCAAGATGGCCGCCAAGACCTCTTAACGATCATAACTATGTAATCAAATTTGATGAATTTGGTGTCTATACCTTGGTTTGTAGGGGCGAGAAACAAATAAAGATCATCAGACGTTGTTTAAGTTAAGTAAAGTACACACGGCGTCAAAAATGGCCGCCAAGATGGCCGCCAAAACCTATTTATGATCATAACTATGTAAGTATCCACTCAAATTCGATGAATTTGGTGTCTATACCCAGGTTTCAGGGAGCAAAGAACGCATTTATATCATCGGACAAAGTGTAAGTTAATTATATTACAAAGAAATCCAACATGGCGTCCGAAATGGCCGCCAATATGGCCACCAAAACCTATTAATGATCATTACTATGTTACTATCCTCTCAAATATGGCGATTTTGGTGCCTATACATAGGTTTCATGGGGTAAAGAACACATTAAGATCATCAGACCTTGTTCAAGTTTATTATATTACGCACAAATCCAACACAGCGTCCAACATGGTCGCCAAGATGGCCGCCAAAACCTATTTATGATCATAAAATATAACTATGTAACTATCCACTCAAATTTGATAAATTTTGGTGTATATCTCCAGGTTTCAGGGAGCAAAGAACACATTATATATCATCAAACAACATGTTAGCTAATTATGTTACACAAAAATCCAACACGGCGTCCAAAATTGCGATCAACACAATACAAAGGACCACAGTCCATAACCTGTTACTCAAACGTTATGGTTGTTATGTAAAGCGCCATAGTTTAGGAGACAAGGAACACTTTAATCGAATTGGGGTTATCACTATTGAGTTGAATAATCATACAATCCAATTTACGACATTTGGAAGATAGAATGAACTAGCACATGACTTCATGATAGGATCAGGTTTTACTTACTTCTGTAGACTTCATTTTTTACCGTTGCTGAAAATCATTGAAGATTTATTACAGCCTGAATAAGCACGAGTTCTTTCAAAAGGTAAATAGTATACACTTTGCGTTCCTTTGACTATTTATTTACATTAAAGCGGAAGTAGATGGTCTTATTGTCCCTTTCGGAGTAATGCAGGATCAAGATGAGCAAATCAGTATCCTCGCCCACCAACGTTGTGGTGCTACGACTGGATCGTTATACTGTTGCTTTAACAATTTCAACGTCTGCATCCCCTGAAGACAGAACAACATAGCATCCCATTTTAGTCAGAGTTGTGCTGATCAGAGCAATCATGCCGGCCTTGTTTCTGTCACGAGACAAAAAGTCTTCCTTTTTTACATGAGCATTCTGTTTCTTTGCTGAAACTCACAATATGATTCACNCATTACAATGAATATATTTGTTTCCGTACTGAAAGCGTTTAAAATTGATTAAATCATTCCTCACTAGCAACATGTGACGCTTGTGCACAAATGCAAAAATAGTAAACAATCCTAGTGTATAATTTATTCTAATTTAGTTTATTACAGCCAGGTAAATGTTGTCCTACTATACTTTGTTGTAAACTACTTTTATACTTTGCTAACAATTCTTTATAAAGTTACGCTCAAACTTGGTTTAATGAAAATAGCTGAGATCAGGCCTCCATCCGTTGTAATTAAACTTCTTTCTACATTTGGCAATAAAGTCATGTCTCCCTAACATTTTGGTGATGAAGCGTGCCGCAGATCGTTGGACTCGCTCTAGCTTGTTTCCTTGCTGGTATGGGTCCCACACGACACTCCCGTAAGCAATTGTCTGCGAATAGCTTGGTGTGAAATTTCATTCTGTCTGGTATGTCTACTGACTGCTGGAAGATAGCAGCAATGGCTGATGTTGCCTCCACAGCACATGCCTGCAGTATTATGTTTGGATGTTGCCTCCGCAGCACATGCCTGCAGTATTATGTTTGGGTATAATCTGGACTAGCTGCTTTCCGGACATTGATGTTATTCAGCAGCTTGAGTACACCATCTTCACTCAGCAATATTTTTACAAATTTTCTCATCTGAGTCCTGGGACTCGATAACTTGCAAATCTATGAGTCCCTGAATTGAAAGAAAGAGTCCAAATATTAACCTATATTATTTTTTTTTTAAATCTATGCATTTTTGGGACTCACATAATTTGAAACTTTGCATCCCCAGAGGTTTTTTGTGAGTCCAGGACGCGGAACTCGCAGGTAAAAAAATCACTGTTCACTTATTGGTAGTTGAGGGATGTTGCCGTTTACCTGGTTTGTGAGTTGCGGAGCTGGTTGATTAATGTAATCCTTGGTGAAAACAGACTGGAAATGATTTACCAGTATTTCTGCCTTGCCTTGGCTGTCTGTGATAAGGTGTCCACAGCTCAGTGATAATTAAGGAGCTGTTCCTATGTTGTCTTCTTTCCTCGACTTGGTGTAGTTCCAGAATGGCTAAGAGTTGTTGTTTTGCAGGCACTCTTCTATAATTTTGTTAATGTGAGTCCATTCAGCTTTGAGCATCGCTCTCTTGCTTTCATTTTGGCATTTTCTATTTATCCCAATTGTTGGATTTCCTTACCTTTTTGTAGAGTCTGGCTTTGTGTTTCAGATGATGTTTGATATTTCTGGTGATCCATGGAGCCAAGTCTTTAATCCGTCTAAACGTTCAGATTGGGAATTAAGGGTCTTTTTAATTGCTTGGTACACAATTGAACAAACCCATTTTAAATTGTTTTACATGCTTTATTGCTTGAAATGTTCAGTGTCAGTGCTCATTTTATTTATTCGTTTGCGGTTAATGCGCTCTTGGAGCGAAATTAACGCAACATTTCTTCCTTTTGGTAAGTTTTCAGACGGCAGCCAAGAATTTTGCCCTTTTTCCTCAAAAGCGAAAGTGCCTTTCACCCTATGACGGATACTTAATAAAGATGGAAAAAAATAGCTATGTATCTACATAATATAGTTTTTAGGACATTAATAAAATGCAACACATTTTATGTTAATACTTACACGTGTAAAAGCTAGAAACGAAGCACGAGAAACGTGTGTCTTTCAAATAACTTGTGAAGGTCGAGAATTGCAGAATATTTAGACTAAAGCGGAAATGCAATACCGGGGGGTCAAATTTCGTAACGTTGTGTAGGTTACATTACACCAAATCATTTTGTATCCCTCCGTTGTCCTATTTAAATAGATTTATTGTTCTCATCTCAGCCCCTCATCACACTCACGCACTCATTTCAGGGGTGCGGGTACCCAAAGTATGTATTAAGTGTGGGGTGCGGGTACCTAAAGTATGTATTTAGTGTATGAGAACAAACTCCACACTCAATTCAGAGGGTGGGATACCTGTGTCATGTAAATATAATGTATGCATGGTCCGTGGGTCCGCTGAACACACAGTTCACGGGGGTTTCCGGTAGTATGTATATAGTGCATTAAATGATTTGTACGGGTACACGAGGAAGGTAAGCGTAGTATGCATATACCGCACAGTATGCGTGGTACGGATACGCTCTGAGCTCAGCCGCACACACTCAGTACAGTGGGGGTACCCGTAACGTAGTATAGTATAGTATAGTATATATAGTGTGATATATGCATGATATGGGTACGTCCCAACAACTTAGCCCACCTCCGCAACTACACTTAGTTCATGTTAGTGGGTACCCGTTATATATTTAGTGCATTATGTGTATGGCACTGGTACCCACCCTGAGCTCATACCCAACAATCAGTTTAGGGAGGGGTACCGGAAGTATATACTTAGTGCATACACATTTACGCACAAATATACAGACACTCATGTTTCTACAACGGCTATATAATGTTTGTTTACAGCTTATTATAATATCAGAGTATAAATGTTAATTAGTAGCGGTAGAGGCAGCTTAGCCTCAACTCTCAGTTTAAGGGAGGGTGTGGGTATCAGTAAGTTTTAGTATGTGAAAAGTGCAGTATATGCATGTTATATCTCCCTGCCATCCTCAGAACTCAGCCCCACCCAACACTCATTTTAGGGAAGGGGGTACCCGTTGTATTATGTAATGCATTATATGCATAATGCGGGTAGCCAATCTCTCTGAGCTGAGTCCCCCCCCCCACCCCACCCCCCACACACACAGTTCAGGAGGGTACCTATTGTATGTATCTAAAACAGTATATGCATGGTACTGGTAGCCCCCTGAACTCAGCCTCCCCCATTATTTATTATATCAATGATTCGATACGAGTACATCGACCTTACTGCAATCACCACCCTCCCACTCAGTTAAGAGTGCATTATTACCATGGTATGGATACTCCTACTCCTCTGAGTCCAGCCACCAACACTCAGTTCATGGGGGTAACTCGTAGTATGTACATAGTGCATTATATGCATGTACATCGTACGGATACCTTCTCCCATTGAGCTCAGGCCCACTATACTCAAGTATTAGAACATTATTGTGATACAACGTTTCAAGACGTTGCATATGATCTACTAAAATATTTCAATTTTCTTCAAACAGATACCACTCTTGCAAAAGGCTTTCAACAACAGCTCGTAATGTAGTTTTGAACTAAATACATGCATTTCTTCGTGTACTGATAGAGGTTGGTTCGAACACTCATACCCAAACTGTGGACTGGACGCACAACACACGATTCTAAGTGTTTACGTTGCGATCATTATCTAGTCTATGGTTGACTATCACGCCTGAGCCAAATGTAACCACAATCTAAATAAGTATGTGTTGGGAAACTTTGTAAACCTGAATTGGTGCTAAACGTGACCCGCATACACAGATCTGAATTTCTAAAATTAAACTGCAGATTTTGTACCAGAGCAATGCACGTTTCTCCTTAATATTAGTCTGACATCCAAAAAGCCATGCATGAATGATAACCGTCTTCACACGGTCACTTCATTACTCACTTTCAGCCCAACGATTTCGTGATTCTTACACATAAAACAAGAGTAAGAAGGTTAATATTGAAAGATTGTCTGTCCACATTTCTATAATCATTTCAAATGTTTGTATCGCGGTTTTGACGCCGTACACATGCGAAGAAATATGTGTGATCGACCCCCCCCCCCAAAAAAAAACAACAACAATTAAAAGATAAATAAAAATAAAATGAATATAATAATTATAATAAAACATAAATAAATAAATAAAACATAAAACATAAAACTGTTTTCATTAACCTATATTAACGCGAATTAATTGTTATCACGTTGCTGAGAACTTATTGAGACAATATGCAACATCGGAGAAGCGTTAAATGCCACGCAGGAGCTTTGCTTTCATACCCATACTATTCAATATATGGAACTGACAAAGTTGATAAAATGCTCTATGTAAAATGTGGCTAAACTAGTCTGTATTTCTTTGAGTATTCAAAAATATCATTGTCAAAGAATTGTATTTAAATTTTAGGCCCGCAAACGTAGGCCAATGAAGCTGCCTTGTCGTTACTCAGCATGACTACGACGCTTCATGTATATTACCGGTTCTCAGGATAGGACGATACCTTCTTTCTTTTCAAATCTCACAGGGGTGGGCAAAATAAATAGTAATGGAGAGTAATATGTCGGAAATGAAAGGAATGTGGGAAACCAAAGTCTTACTAACTTTTAAAGCAGTTGAATGATAAATCGATTTAAACGTTCGTAGTAATACCTTCACTAAGTGATAGGAATTTCGATTATGCCGACAAAACCGATGTTATAATTCTTGACAGAGACGTGTTTGATGACACGTGAGGGAAAAGTTTATAAAAAAGGGACGAGAATTAACATTGCCGTTGGCAATTTCATAATGCAGGTCGAAACTCAACAGCGACAATTCCAACCACAACGACATTATCACAATGTAAAGCAACGACGTTCCACCATAACCATGATAACCAACAAACCGTGCTGAAGATGGGGCGGAGCGGTAACAGTTCGACTTTTTTCAATCACTCTGTAGCATATTTTAATGCAACCTCTGCGATGTGCTTGAGTTGAAGAGTCAATTTACTGAAATTATTAGTAAGCATATTTTTTCAGTAAAAGGTCATTTTGCTCACATTCAGTCCCAATGCTTTGCTGATAAAAATTGCTACTTTTAATAACCTTTCGGTATAAACTGGGCGAATCTGGGTCATTTAGAATGTTCGGGATTGGCTCACGTGCGGTTTATACCACGAAACTAAACGGAATTAGCCGGTTGGGAGGCCGAATGATGAAGACGTTTCGAAAAATTACTACCGATCGTGACGAAAGGGTGCAGGCACATTGTTGAGCATGCTGAAGGTGAAGACATGCCTAATAGTTTTTCTGAAGAATGCTGAAATATTGCTGATCTGAGCATCGAGATTTAGAACGATGCAGAGCTGCATATTACTGTTAAAAATCGGGGTACTTTTAGTTTGAGAAATTTGCACACCAACATACTGTTGGGTTGATTTTGCGTGCGTTCGGTCTACCGTCCTTCGCAGTCTTCTGTGCGCAACTCCTCCTGCATGTGCATGCATCGTTCATTAACATTTTAACAGAATGATTATCTCCAAAACCTCAATATTCGAAGTTATTTTCCTTTGTTAAAAATGACATATAATAGCTTATGTGTGCAATTTTATTATACCCCCATAAACGAAGTTTAGGGGGGTATATAGGAGTGAGCTTGTCTGTCTGTCCGTCGGTCTGTCGGTCTGTCGGTCCGTATTGGTTGTCCGCTCTCTAACTCAAGTAGTTTTCAACCGATCTTCACCAAACTTGGTCAGAAGTTGTATCTAGATGATGTCTAGTTCAAGTTCGAATATGGGTCATGCCGGGTCAAAAACTAGGTCACAGGGTCACTTAGTGCGTTTTAAACATTAAGCATGTTGTCCGCTCTCTAATTCAAGTAGTTTTCATCCAATCTTCACCGAACTTGGTCAGAAGTTGTATCTAGATGATCTTAAGGCCAAGTTCGAACATGGGCCTTGTTACAATTTGCATTCGTTTTTTGTCTTTTTTGTTTACAGAATGACTATTTATAAGTGCCACAGGACATATTGACAGGGTTTTGCGATTTTTTTAAGGAGTAATTGTCTTTGGTTTAAACTTACACATACAAGCTTCTGTGAACAACTTTTCCTACATTTTGAATCAAATTTTCGTCAAACGATTAGAAAAAAATATTCTGCAAGTGCTGAAACGCATATTGTCCAGGTTTCACGGTTGGATCATTTTTAAGGAGTTATTGTCCTTTGTTTAAAATAACATTTAAAAATTCTGTACGCAATTCTTCATACATTTGGCATGTGATTTTCGTCAAACTTTTAAATAATAATCATCTCAAAGTGCTACAGCGCAAATTGTTAAGGTTTCATGATTGCGTTTTTTTCAAGACCCGTTTTGACCTTAAACTTACATAATGCCAGAGCTTTGTGATTGTAATATTTCTTTTCTTTCTTAAAAATTCAAACGCAATTTGTTTACATGTTTCAATGATTGTATTCATTTCGTATTATATGTATATATTATCAATTTACAAAGACATATGCATGCATATACTTATGTTACCATATGACTTTACACAAAGAGTGAACTTTTTAAAACACAATTAATTCTTATGTTGAATCCAATATGCAAATTCAATCGCAATTCTACTGTACCCTTTCGACCACAATGTAGCCACGGGGTGGGATACACAGTCTTTGACAGCCTCAGGGTGGGATACACAGTCTTTGACAGCCTCGGGGTGGGATACACAGTCTTTGACAGCCTCGGGGTGGGATACACAGTCTTTGACAGCCTCGGGGTGGGATACACAGTCTTTGACAGCCTCTAGTTTCATATGAGCTTGAGCTTTTAGAGTCGAGTTTCCACCCACTTGCAGTCGAGTGTCCGGGACTTGTATGAAATACGACTGTATTGTACCGTGAAAAGTGTTCAATTGGTTCAGACTAAATAGCGCGGGAATTTCATCGCTTGTTTCTGTTTACACAAGTTGATTGAAGCGACGGATCTGCATCTTTCATTTAACAATCGGCATAATTTTCTCGTGTATACCTGAGACAGAACTCGTCCACTCATCATTGTAACTCATCCGTTTTCAAACTAGCCTAGTATTAGATATAGACCGTACATTACGTTATCACAAAAAATAATGTGGTTGTACTCTTTGATTTTCAGAAGACATTTAATACTGCAGCACGTATACAAGTGTGGTAGTCCAGCCCATACTTGAGATCATTGGGTCATTGTCGAGCTGAAATGGCCCTCAAGTCACCCGGGGGTGACACGAAGCCGATTCTTGTCACCCTAGGGTGACTTCAAGCCGATTCATGTCACCCTGGGTGACATGAAGCCGATTCTAGTCACCCGGGTTTGACTAGCGTCGGCTTGAAGTCACCCCAGGGTGACATGAATCGGCTTCTAGTCACCCCCGGATGACTTGTGGGCCATTTCAGGTCGACAATAACCCAATGAGCCGTACTGTAATCACCTACCGTTATTTCACAAATCGTGCATTCCATTTTAGATATAAGACTACGAATCCAGTTCACATATCACGCACTGCCGCATTTAAATGCAGCGTGTCTCTTATCATCATTCACATTGTTGTTCAACTCCACCACAGAAACATGAGGACTCTAGTTGTGTTGGCTGTTGTTCTGGGTAAGATCTTTAATTCAGGCGGTACTGAGGAAGTTAATTTTTAAAACTGCAATATACACAATGATGACTGGATTGATTTACACTATCCTTACGCATTATTTATATGAATATTAAGGGCACACATCAACCGTATCACGCGCACGTATGTCACGTACGTTTGTTAACGAGAACGTTATGACCAAATCTTTCGTATACAATTGTTACGTAGTAGTATGACTGCACGACTCTGAATGAAAGTGTATGATATTAATCGGATGTTTATGTTTCCAGCTGTTGCCTACGCGGAGCGGTGCGAGGAAATCCTAGACTGTCATCACGTGGTCTGTGGAGCTGGATGGCACATTGAGTGCCACGAGCGAGAATGCACGTGCCTTGCAGGTAAACTATTTAAAACTTTATATTTCTCACATTGATTTTATTACGTTCATTTCTTGGACAACTTGCGACGCATATAGTTTGGAAACAAAGGGATCGTTTGGATTTACAGGTTGAAATTCATTAAAGGTTTTGGTAAAATTGTGAATCATTTAATGATCAGGGTTGCTTTAAGATAAATTGTTCTGAAAATGGGACCTCCCAAATATGTGTATCGTTATCAAGTGCCGTTCGAAGAATAATTAATTTGCAATAATAAACCGAATTTCCAACCATTTATCTGGTATCAATGTATCTATACGAAAGTATTGCTTGCCATTTTAGTGCAACACACAATGTTGCACCAAGGGATGTGCATTTAGGCTTTCAGGGTCACAATTATAGCCAGTCAAAATTATTCGTTGAACTCGGTTCTCATCATACTGTAGAACGGATAATACTGAGTCTCGCATACTTTATACACCTGTTCTGTTATGTTTTAAGGAACCCCTCCTGGGCCCGCAGGTGGCACCAACTGCACGCAGCAGTCCGACTGCCATTGTGACAAGGACGCACCCCACTGCGTGGATGGTGTCTGCAGGTGTGGATTCAGACCCGGAGGCGGAAAATAAACATATGTGGCTTGCAAAACTGTTATACATGCCAGTAATTATCATCACTTAATGTAAGGATGGTTAATTAATAAAAAAATATATAAATGGTATATATCATATAAATATCTTTCAATATCCAGTCGTCAACCATAATGCTACAAAACTAATTGGATTGTTTTGATATTTACTCGTTTTATTTAGTTCAATATTTTGATTCTGAAAGAGGATCTGATTGCAATAAAAATGCAGCACATAATTATAAGGTTATATATATATATATACATGTTGATATGTATGGTTAAAATCCTTTCAAACGGGATACGCAAACGGCATACGCAAACGGGATACTCAAAAGACGATATAAGCAAGAAAGTACTAATTATATTAGCATCATTGATACCATTATTATAATCGTATGTTCAGTAATAAGTCATTGTATCATACCTCTATGACCATTGGTATTTGCTCTTATCGCTCCACGCGGACTTTTTTCGACTTTAATGCATACATTTGGCATCATTTACGCGACAGTTCACACACACATGAAAGGCACACATACGTATTAAATTCTTAAAAGTGTAACACAGCGTGGAAATTTGTAATCTACTCCCCGCTAGCGTACGAATAACTAGTTTCTGTTTTTATAATCATATTTCCATATATGTAAAAAAATAATCCGACAGACGGACTGAGAGACGACTCAATCTGGCAAGTCAATATGAATACCCTGGGAGTGTGCGCGTAAAAGCCATTGAACGTATTCACATCACTACAGTTCCATATGAATTGACATCCAAAAGCGCATATCAGAAATCTAAGATATTCACATAATATGACCCGCGTCATGCGAATATTGGTCTTAAGCCATATGCGCATCAGGTGCTACGCTGTAGCTTGACTGCCTGGAGGCTGGATGCGCAGTCTGGGCTGGAGCTAGGCTGGTCGCATATGGTATTAGACCTATTTTCGCACGAAGCGACTCATATCATACTTGTACTGCTGAACTCAGGATTACTTAATAATTACTGAACAGAACACACCACAACAGTACTTTCGTTGTTTTCAGAGTTTACAAAACGATAACATTTTGTAATAACATGTGAGCTTATTTATAAGAGAATTACACAAATATCAAACAGACAGAAGAATGAACGAGTAATCATAGTAATCATGGGGGTAATGGTTATTATATGAAATTCTCCAGTAGAGGATCAGTAACATAATGGTTATTTAAACAATAGATTTGTCTACAAACAAAAGAAAATTTAGGTTTTGAACCGGAAGGTGTTAAATAATTAATAGTTAAGTACTTTTGTGAATACGCTCCAATTACAAAAGTAGGATTAATGATTAACAACATAATTAATTATAATAATACTTCTAGTAACAGTAACAACAACAACAACAATTAAAAGTTAACAATTAATTAATAGTTAAGTACTACTGTGAATACGCTCCATGTACAAAAGTAGGATTAATGATTAACACCAACATCATTAATTATAATAATGCTTCTAATAATAGTAACAACAGTAACGACGATAATAATAGTGATAATAATAATGATAATACCAATAATAATGATTATAGTAAGCACGGTAATGATCGAGATGACGAAGATGAAGACGACGATGATGATGATAGTGGTGATTATACAGCTAGGTAAAGCAAATAGTACGATTACACTTCACATTAGGCGTGGTCTATAGTTCTACACATTCAGTTTATTTAACACGCTGTGACATTTCCTATGTATAATACATACATGTAAACTAATGCAATATCCATTTCAAACTTTAATTATAATTTGACGTAAGTAGGTCCCCCTAGTAAAAATACTTTCATTGTGGATTATTGTCCTTGTAATGACATCAAGTACTGGTTATAGTCACAATATATAATGACACAAAGGCAACAGACAAGACAATACATTCTTAAAAAATTATAAGCAAAAGTTCAGTAGTTATTTCGACTGTTGTTTCTTCAAAACAAATTGGTTATACATATAGGATCTTGCATGAGTGGCCGTTTTGTATTGAATTTATTAAACGAGTCATCTAAATGAAGATAAAAACGAGGCTTGCCGAGTTTTTATCCCGGGGGGGTAACTTCCCAAATTTTAGGGTAGGGGTGTCCCGCTGAGACTTCCGAAATGTGACCCATTTTAATACCGAAACTCTGAGAAAGTAGACCCATTTTGATACAAGATTTTTGAAAAAGCAGACCCATTTGTATACGATACCATTGAGAAAATGGACCCATTTCAATACNAAAAAAAAGTGCATTGTGGGTAAGCAAGTTGCGGTTGTAAATGCCTTGTCTTTGACAGCGCGTATGAATATCTTTTAAGTGATTCGGCTAATTTGCATAGTTATATAACTAGTGAAATAACACCCGTGTAATAAACAAAATTGAGCATTACGTTATTTCACTCCTGGAGCGTAAGTCATGTTATAAAGTAGTAACGCGTATGTCAGAAAAAGTATTATAAATTAAATAAAATTTAAATAATGTAAATGAAGGAAGATTTAAGTTACTAATTCAGTATGACTATATAAAACAAGAAGGTGCAATAGATCGCTAATATGAGACGCAAACGAACAAATGTTTGTAGTAAGTTTCATGATAATAAGGCAATACATATGACTTCAGAGAGCGTTCACGGTGTTGCACTACAGCATTATAAGGAGAACTGCCTTGCCTCATTTGTGGTTATGGGCTATATTTAATATAAAAACGGGGGAACCAAATTTAGACCCCCGGTGCTTGATTTTAAAGAACATGGTAGAGGACCATGTAATTTGTTACACAACAAAAACATCTAGGCCTTTCTTTTTCATAGAAAAAGTTTTCATGGTATTCAGTATATACATTATAAGAGAAGCAAGTAACCCACAAGGCTGGTCCATGTTTGACCCAAGGCACATGACTTGAACACACTTAG
This sequence comes from Dreissena rostriformis, assembly GCA_007657795.1. Classification (NCBI taxonomy): domain Eukaryota; kingdom Metazoa; phylum Mollusca; class Bivalvia; order Myida; family Dreissenidae; genus Dreissena; species Dreissena rostriformis. The sequence goes on from VMBQ01002193.1 coordinate 32,940, forward strand.
AAGGGAACCACCATTCGATATTACATGTCAAATACCAAACCTGTGGGCCTAGCGGTTGTAAATGAGATTTTGTTTTTAAGTTTTCACTATATAAAATTAAGGTTAGCAAGTTACCCCAAGGTAAGGACAATTAAGACCTTATGGCCACGATTTGAACATACTTTGTAGATACTTTGTAGATGGTCACTGTATGATGTTACATAAAAATACCTAACCTTGCCTTTTGGCTTTAGAGACGGTGATTTTTGTTTAAAGTTTTCAATGAATATATAAGAGAAAAAAACAAGGATGGGCGAGTTTAAACCCCAGGGGCATGATTTAAACAAACTTGGTAGAGGGAAACCATAAAATGTTGCATGCCAAAAACCAAACCTCTGGGTGCCTAGCCGTTTTAGAAGAGATTTGCTTTTAAGTTATGACTATGCACATCTAGGAAAAACAAGTAACCCGAGGCACGGGTCAAAATTTGATTCACGGTACGTAGACTGAACAAACTAAGCAATGGACCACCCTGTGACGGTACATGCCATAATCCAAACCTTTGGGTTTTGTTGTTTCAGTTGATAGTTGTTGTTTTTTTAATTGTCACTATATTGAATATGAATATACGGGAAACAGGGAAACAAGTAACCGCCAGGCCGGTCCAGTATTACCTTAGGTACATCATTTGCACACATGTGGTAAAAGGCCACCATGTGATGCTGCATGCCAAATATCAAACATTGGGACCTGGCAATAACAAAAGGAAAGGTTCAAATAATAATTTAAAAAAAAACGTTTCACTTTACACGTATAAGGAAAATAAGTACTCTCCAAGTTTTTGCAAACTCAAAATTTATTTCCGGAGTCCTCATATTTAGGCAAAATGATTATTTTTGTGACTCTTACTTTTGGGAAACCCAGATTATCACGTATTTTAAGTTACTCTAAATTTTCGAACAGTTGCATTTGATCAGAACTTTTCTTATTTGCGTAAATCCAGTGACACATCACACATGTGTTCTTACAACAAGATGACGGTAATAAAACCTTGCAGAGTAATGCAATAAATCATTGGACCGTTACATTTTCTTTATTTTGGTTAATATGAACAGAACTGAACAGAACAAATATTTTATTCACTTAAGCATAGTACAGATCATCGTGTTTCATATTATTAGACATTCATACACGCGTGAAAAAAATGAGTAAGATATAAATACAGTATGTGTGAGATTGTTGTGTGTTCATATAAACAATGAATTGAGTATATAAACAGCATGTTTACGAAAATCAGTGGAAACAGACCAAAAAAGGTTCATTCATTTTATACGTGTTTACAGAAATAAGAGGTTACAGTCAAAAACAATGTACATTCATAATAAACTTTACAGTTAACATAAAGTCAAAGAAAAACACAGATATCTCTTTTCTGAAAGCATGTTATACAGTAAATAGCTAACTACCTAAGGGTCCCTTTATTATTACTATTTTAAAGTTTCAAACATTTATGCATACTTGGTCTTTATGAGAAGTGTATTGATATGTGTTTGGATCTTTCTTTTAAATAAAACGGACATTAAAGTATAAAAGTGATATTCGTCTTCTTAATCGTTTAGATTACATAAAGTACAATTTTTTTCGTTTCTGCTAATGTTATAATGTCTGTCAGTTTCAATTAACAACCTTTATGATGATATGCGTATTTAGCAATAATATGTCTATGTTGTTTTTGTCAATAACATCTATACAGAGACCTTTCAAATACAGGTTTGAGTTCATTGTAAACTAGTAATGAGATTGAAAAATCAACATTAACTCTCAGCTCAGATATATTCTGATCCCTGGATATATTGTGTAGCAGATGAATAAAGGTATCAATAATAACATACTCGGGAAATAACCATACATCTGCAAATCCTTCTTGATTCAAAATTTGGCGAACTTTGGAGGACCAATTTACTGTGTTATTTGTGTATTAAGTTCTAATCTTTGCATATAAATGATATTATTAAGGATACAAAATCCTTGTTTATTTTGATAAAGTTTAAAAAAAAAATGTTTTACGCTTTTAAGGTACCTGCCAATGTATAAAGGAAATCGACCAACTTAAGCATATAGTGACAGTTACTTTGTTGACAGTTTAACATTTAACAGTCGTTTTAAAAACTTTCTGTGAATACGTTCAATATTAATTGCCGCAATAATTCCCCATACTCGCAATTACAATTTACGATTGACAAGACATATAAATCAAACAACTTGAACGTAACATTTATCGGGACTTCAACATCTTTCGTTATGCAAAAAAAAGGAATTCATCGCCCGTGTAGCTTTGCCATATAAAGTGTTTGTGGCAGGATTAAATGATCACCCACTTGACATAACGATACCAAGGTAGTTAAAATTGCTCACTATTTCAATCTCTTTTTATTTGTATGTTCATTTTTTTATTTGTAGTATTCATAAATTATATAATCGTATGATACTGCATTGTTATTATTAAGACGCCTGGTCGCTTTAACAATTTCTTCTGCGGAAATGGTTTTATCGAGACCTGGGTAAGAGCTAATTGGATATTCTCTGTAATCGAACTGCCGCAAAAATCTGTCGATTTCGTCGTTGTTTACGTTAACGTTAGCCTCAGAAGGTAAAGCTGTGAAATATTCGTAAAATTCTTGCAAAGAGATATTATCCGCTCTCGGTGATACTGTTCGCGAGGCTTTTTGCGACTCATGGCATTAAATGTCGTAATTTGTTCTCTGTTAAACTAAGATTTCATCTTCCTGCAAAACATATTTATAATCTTTCCTTGCCGTCAGCATTGTTGCCCTTGTATGCATATTCTTATTTAAATTATACCGGTAAACTGTTTGAATATAATCTCCTGTCCGTTTTCGTTTGCATTCTTCGTTAAACCAGCGTTGTTTATCGGTGTCAGCAGACGCGAAGCTATTATGATTGTTTAGAATTATTTAAAATGTTTAAACATGTTAAAAATATTGTTCACCTCGTTAATTTGGAAAATCAGTAACCTCCGAGACTAATAAATCCGGATCGCATCACGAGTGAACACCTGATTGTACATTGTGTTCTAGTTCTTTAGCACCGTCAATATCGTGCACGAAATTATCTCTGTCCATTGGTTTCCATTTAAAATAAATCCTCTGATTAAATGTACCGTTAGTAAACGAGCTGTTCGTGCTCAGAGTTAATGTCACTGGGGCATGATTTGAGAATTCCGTGAACCCGTGAAGTAAAACAAGTTAATTTGACCACTCCTTTATCGTGAAATAGTTTACTAAAGGCCCAGTCTCACTATTACATTTTGCGATGCCGGTGGAGCCCCGGTGCGTGTTCCGGGGTCTACCGGGATGAACCGGGGCTCCACCGGGGCTCCACCGGGGCTCCACCGGGGCTCCACCGGGGACCTCCGGGATGAACCGGGGACAACCGGGGACAACCGGGGCTCCACCGGCAAACTATTAAAATGTTTAATACCTCCGGGATGAACCGGGGCTCCACCGGCTTGTTATGTCACCGGGGCTCTGCCGGGACGCCACCGGCTTTCAGCGGGAATCCACCTGGACGCTACCGGTTACGACCGGGACTCGACCGGGCACTACCGGCTACGACCGGGACTCACCGGGGCGTCACCGGGATAAACCGTAGCTCTTCCGGGGCTGACCGGGACTCTGCCGGGATGTAAACCGGGGCAGTACCGGGGCAGCACCGGGAATATATGTGACCGCGTTAAAAAAAATAAAACATCGATCATCCCGGTAGTCGCCGGTCGACCGGCTCTATCAAACCGGGATGAACCGGGGCTACACCGGCAATAGTGAGACTTGGGCTTATGGGATACCAAAAGGGGTCGAAACTTTAACTTCTGCTGCAGCAGAAAAATGCTGCTCGAGCACCATTTAAATGCTGCTCAAGCAGCAATTTGCTGCTCGAGCAGCATTTTTTTTTTGCAGCAGACAAAGTTTCGACCCCTTTGGTGCGCGTATGGGATACCAAAGGGGTCGAAACTTTTTCTGTTGCAGCAGAAAAAAAGCTGCTCGAGCAGCAGTTTTTTTCTGCTGCAGCAGAAGTTAAAGTTTCGACCCCTTTGGTATCCCATAGTTCACCGTTTACGATTCTTATGTTAGTGGTTTTTACATACAGCAAACAATCACCAAATCTATTTGCCCCAGGGTCACAAGCTGTCCTCTGTAGTGGAGTATTTATATTTCAAATAAACCCAAATCGCCCAGGTTTCTATAATTATCAATAAAGTCAATATGCCTGTGTATTTGATATAGGTACTTATTTCACCCGATAGATTTAAGTTGTTGCGCAAATGTAATGATCTTCGTAATGAAACAATGATATCTTCTTTAGTTATGTCTTCACAGTTTTTTTAATCATTTCTAGAACAACTGTTTGTCGTTATTTAGTATGATAATCTAAATGCTTTTGAAAATTATCATTTTGCTGGTTAATGTCTGAATATTAATATCAATTTTGTAATTTTATTTTCAGATTAAGTGGGGTCCTATGTTTCATTCTTTTATACACAATGATATGTTAGGTTGCTTAAAGTTCAGGTACCATGGTAAGCTATTTATAAAGCTCCTTATTTTCTTTGTAAACTTCATATAGGTCGGTTTTTATAATTATCTTGAATTTTATTAAGGATAGAGGGTTAAGTCACTCACACAATCTGGTCAGGAGCTACACTTTCCGCTAATTAGACCTTCCGTTACTTTAAAGCGGACAGGGTTGCTCCTGACCAAAGTGCGCGCCTGAGCAGGTTGGTCTGGAGGTACGCTCGTCGTGTATTGCATTACACCCATATTCGCAATATGCGGCTAATATATCTAATTAATGAGAATGAGTATTGAAATATATATTTCATATGTATATACATAATGTTTTTTCATCGAGTGATTCGGGATTTCTTCCATAATTCCATCGCCCCACAAAAAAGGTAAGTTAGGTAACGGTGCCGAGTGCAATCTTCAAAAGAAGTCCCAATTCTTTCAGATGCAAACCTCTACAAAGATCGCTGCACCTGGGCTTAACCTCTCATACAGGGGACTAACCGTCTTTCTCCCCATATCCGCCATTGGGAACATGGCCTCAAATCACGATGTCCTTTCATTGCTCAAACACTTAAGTTGATGTCCCAACCTCGGTATATCGGTTCGAAAACTAGTTCAACAAAAAGTCGTGTTGCAAACTATATACGTCACATCTTGCCTATAAGCTGATTTTGTGTCTATTAAGCATGGACTAATCCACTTTAACGGATCACCTCTATTCTGAATGAAAGCAACATATTTGCTTAAAAAACAACAACAACAACATATGTTTTGTTTCAATAAAGCATTTCGACATCAAGTATGAGTTCCCTCAAATTATTTTTCTGTGTTCAGACATATGGACCTGTAGTGTCGCTAGAGTGTAGCCAAATATCTGTAAAATTATGTATTTACATGTATTCTTCTCTTTTCATTTCATACTAGTATTTAATACAAAATATAACACAGTAATGATGTTTTAAAAATGTTATCGATGATAACATTCAATATAAATCACTCATATGAAGTATGCTCTGTCATTTTATAATACCTGTCATATTATTGGAACATCGTCACGAGTAATACTGAATCCGTCAGGTTTAAAGGTTGACACAGATTGGTCCCTTTTTGGAAGAATATTAGCACGAGCTCGATTTACAAATCACGAAAGACCGAGTATAAAATAAATGAATCGCTCTTCTAGTTACCATAAAGATTTGAAAAGTACAAATCACTACTCAATCATGCGGACTTTGGTTGTTTTGGCAATTATTTTGGGTAAGAGTTTCTTTTGGCTAAAGTGACAAAAATCTGTTTTGACCTAGATTTCATGTTATACTTAAGAAGCGGGGAAATCGATCGCTTATAAAATATTGTATTTATTTGTTTGTGTTGAAGTTTAAACATTGCAATAGTTAAGTGCATATCACTTACTGTTGCATTTCTTTCGTGGTTAAAAGCGTTATTTTCTCTAGTACAGGCAGCATAAACTTTTATTGAACATACGATCTTAAAATAAACATAATTATGGACTCAGTTACACATTTATTTCATCAATTCAATAGTATATTATTTACACAATACGCTAAAGTGATTTCCTTATTTGTTTCAAAAGCTCTTAAAGAGGCAATTTCGTTGCTAGAATTCATTTGTTCCTAGTCAATTGAACGTGGAGATCTCATAACGGCATCCACTCACATAAATTAGAAATATGTATATTTATTTTACCTAAAATATGTTCATTTATGTATATATAATTTCGGTTTTGTAATATACGAGGAATTATTTAAATCGATAACTACTACCCACTTGTCCAGAACATGCTTTCAAAATAAAAAATAGTGTACACCTTCGTATAAATAAAGTTGTGAAAAGTGTTTTGTTATCAATGTGACTGAAACTGCATGGCATTAATATTTGCACTTCAAAGAGTACTTATCGAAGATTCATATTAGTCGCAATCTGGAAAAAAAATATGGACATGTGCGTCAAGTAACGTCCCATATTTGTCTGTCCACACAGGCTAATCAGGGACGAAACCTACCGCGTAAACTGGATCTTCGTTAACAAGAGACTTCCTTTGAAAGCAAATATACAATAAAAGCTGAAAGCGTCGTCACTGATTAGCCTTTGTCGACTCGAATAATTTAATTTTGGCCACTGTTACCATTCTGTCAGTTTCACTGATATAATCCATAATATAATAATATACATTTGTCATATTGTTGTTGTTTTGGATAAGTGTATGTAACAATAATGTTTCTGTAACAAAAAAATTTAATGTAAAACTTGTACAACTAAGGGGCAGTATATAATAACTATTTCACGACAAAACGTTTCTCCACAGTCGGATGTTACGCCGAGGAATGCAGGGACGTTGGCGGCTGCCATCACGTGACCTGTGCATCTGGGTGGCACCTTGCCTGTCGCGAGCGTGAATGCACGTGCCTTACTGGTAAAACATATAATTCGATCTTATTTTACTGCATAGCTAGATTTGATTGCATGCTAAAAAACTAAGAATACGTTTCCGATTTGTATAGTCCAAATACCCGTTTTTTTTTCGGTTTCGTGCTTGTTCTGTATATTTTAATAGCAGCACAAACGGTCACATATATTATTAATTTTGTTACACGTTTTTGTTGTGCTGTAAATGTGTATTAATGACTTGATACTATTTTCTTAAAATATGTTATTCGAAACTTTCATTGCATTTTATACAAATGTATCATTTAAATAAACGTATTTGAATGTGACTGCTATGTAAAAATATAATTTAGTAATATTATTTTTGTGACAATGGACAATTTGAACAAAATCATTTAGCGTAACACTATTTAGGGCCAACAATACCTCTACTTAGAGTGACCAACAGTTAAACTACACAGTTCTTGATAGTATACTTATCTTAGAGCACTAGTATCATTATATAAAATATACTGTTTCCAACAAATAAAATGGGGGTTGAAATAAAATTATATGACACCATACAATCACTAAAATTTCAGAATAAGAAACAGGTTATATGCTATATAAATGATACCAACAAGTACAAGTACGCAATCAGTATACATTTGAGCCTCGCTCTGTTAAAATGGAGTTCAATGCATGTGCGTAAAGTGTCGTCCCAGATTAGCCTGTGCAGTCCACACAGGCTAATCAGGGACGACACTTTCCGCCTTAACTGAATTTTTGCTAAGAAGAGACGTTCTTTGAACAAAAAATATCATAAAAGCGGAAAGCGTCGTCCCTGATTAGCCAGTGCGAACTGCACAGGCTAGTCTGGGACGACACTCAACGCACATGCATTAAAACCCCTTTTCTCAGAGCGCGTCCCAATTTATTAAAAGGTGCTACCGGTGGTACGACAACCGCCTGCACTGCGGCCTCCGACTGCACCTGTGACCGAGATACGCCCCACTGCGTTGACGGGCACTGCATGTGTGGCTTCAGACCCGGCGGCGGAAAGTAAATGTGTGGCTGCTAGACTTGCACATGTATTGACTTGTTTATAGTAAATTATTTAAAAAAAATGCCTAGGATATATGCAATTTTTACTTTTCATCTTTTCATTTGCACAGACGAGGTAGCAAATTAGACTGAGTATGAACTTCCATATTATGTTATGCATTGCAAATAATGAAGGTTTGAGTACATTTGGGTGGCATAATTCATTTTGTGTTTAAAAAAGAGTCAAACAAATGGGATATTTTATTGTTTAGTTTTTGATTGAGCAAACTTATCCAAAAAAAAACTAATTATACTACGTTTTCAATGTTTGATATTTTTCATCAATAATTATTTTTGTTTTACATAATGTTCGTTTTTGTATTATGATTTTTTTTTTACTTCATTGATAATCAGCATCGCAATGTCACGACGCAAAAACTTATGACTCTCGTTAGTGCCATTGCATATACATGTATCGATTTTCACAACGATACTCGACAGAACGATTATCAAATGCTCAAATTCGCAAATGAACAAGATCAAGGGTAGTACAGTCCCTGGGCACCTCCAGTGTGCAAAAAAGAGTGAAAGCTGATTCATATATCATTTTTTAGGTAAATGTCTGAAGTGTCAGAAAATTTTGGCTTGACGTGCCGCGTGATGGTACGTCTTTTGTCATCCAAGATGGCGTCCAAGATGGCCGCCAAAAAATGATAAAAAAATCCAATTATCTGTTTTTCAGTCTGATTTTTCTGAAATTAAAGTTGATTCTTATTTTTCTTGAATAAACAATGGAAAACATGTTTTTTTTCGCAAAATATGTCACTTTCTGCCATATTTTTCGGCAAATATTAAAAAAATGACAAAAAAAGTATCAAATAAAGGCGAAAAAAGGGATAAAAATTGAAAGTGAGTGCAAACTTTCATTTCTGTTGAATGTAATTTTGTGAATTATTTCAACTTTATAGCTGTATAGTGTACGGGCATCAATATTCTTTACATTGATGCTATTTTCATCTAAAACGGAGGCGGCGTTGTTGTTTTATTCTCATTACATGGTGGGTGGGGTAAATCACAATTCAACAATAAATTACATAACTGTAGTAGGGTCAATATATGAAAAAAATACCTTCAACCACCAAAAAGTTGCTACAAAAGGTTTTTAAACTGATCCTGGTAGGGTAGAAGGTCCTTAAAAACATATCAAAAGTTTACCACAATCGGACTTCCGGAAAGATATTTTTTACAAGATGGCCGCCAAGATGGCCGCCAAGACCTATTAATGATCATAACTATGTAACTATACGATCAAACTTGATGAATTTGGTGTCTATACATAGGTTTCAATGGGGCAAAGAACACACTTAAATCATCAGACATTGTTTAAGTTTAGAATAGTACACACAAATCCAACATGGCGTTCAAAATGGCCGCCAAGATGGCCGCCAAAACCTAAATGATCAAAACTATGTAAATATCCACTCAAATTTGATTATTTTGGTGGCTAAACATAGGTTTCAAGGGGCAAAGAACACATGAATATCATCAGACAAAGTGTTAGTTAATTATGTTGCACAGAAATCGAACATGGCGTCCAAAATGGCCGCCAAGATGGCCGCCAAAACCTATTGATGATCATAACTATGTTACTATCCACTCAAATTTGACGATTTTTGTGTCTATACATAGGTTACAGGGGGCAATGAACACATTACGATTATCAGACACTGTTTAAGTTTATTATATTACACACAAATCCAACACAGTGTCCAAAATGGCCGCCAAGATGGCCGCCAAAACCTATTTATGATCATAACTATGTAACTATCCACTCGAATTTGATAAATGTGGTGTCTATACCCAGGTT